>PVKA01028786.1:0-29020 GCA_004027165.1 Ctenomys sociabilis
AAGAAAGAAAGAAAGAAAGAAAGAAAGAAAGAAAGAAAGAAAGAAAGAAAGAAAGAAAGAAAGACAGTAAGTTTCCCAGAGAGGACTGAGTTCAATAATCAAAGAAAATGAGTGACATGAAATGAAGTCAAAGAGGCACCTAGGATTGATCATATCCTACTATTGTAAGCACTGATGAAGTTAAAATTTTTATAGACTTTTTCCTGTAGTTACAGGTTAGGATTAAATGATTGGGTTTGATCCCCAGCATCACGGAGAAGAAAGGAAGAAAAGGAAACTACAGTACACAATGATAGCAAAGAGTTTCTCATTTGGTATTTTGACAGGCAAGTCCAGACTGCCTCCATCAGGGTGGGAGCGGGTTCATCCGATCATCACTCTATTGCCTGCAGTTATCAAACAGTATTAGCAAACTCTTTGGTCTTTGTCAATCTGATAGGTAGAAAAAAATTGGTTTTAATTTGCTTATCTTTTACTACAGATGAGGCTGAACAATTATCTGTATGCTTCAGAGCCAGGGCTGGTCCTGGGTCTGGTCTTTTTAGAGTCTTCACATATGCAGACACTTCAGTTTCATCTATGAATCACACCTTGAAACACTCACCCTGCTGTGTGAAGGATAGAGGGATGGGCACAGGTAAGGCGGTGCACAACGTCATCAGGAGGCTGACTTCAATGCTCTGGGCAAAAGAACATGATTGGGTTAGAACCATCGATGCAGAGAGCGTAAGAGGTGAGACTCAGGATGTGATAATAATGGCTAATATTAGGCCAGTGAGATAGTTCAGCAGACTAAACATCTGCTTAAGCAAGCGTGGGGACCAGTTAGATCCCCAGCACCACAGGCCGAGTCAGCCCCACCCCTGGGCACACTGAGCTGGCCACGGAGACCAGACGTGGTGGCTCACGGCTGTAATGGCAGTGCTGGGGAAGCTGAAGAGAGGAGGATCACTCTGAGTCTGAGGTGTATAGTGAAACCCTGTACCAAATACAATAATAATAATAATAATAATAATAATAATAATAATATTTATTGGAAGATTCATCTACATTAAGCACCATGATAATGACCCTGTAGGGATTTTCTCATTCTGCTTCCCTAATAATTCAATGAAGAAGCACAGTCAATGGATTTGGCCTGAAGCCCATGAAGCCACACTTCCTAGCACTCATCCAGACTTTGTACCTAGCTTCTCTTCTCTACGCCAGAATGGTCTTTCTAAAATGCAGACTCTGCTTTTTCACTCTCCCGTTTAAACACCTACAGCAGCTCCCTCTAGGAGTGGTCAGTTTTATGTGCTGACTGGCCTCAGCCTGCTCCTATGGCTGGTGACACATCATTATTTCTGGCTGTGTCTCTGGGGCTATTCCTGGAAGAGATTTGCATCTGAAGCAGTGGACTGAGTCCTCACCAGTGTGAACCTTCCAATCCCATAAGGGCCCTAAACAGAAGCAGAGGACAGAGGAAGGGCAAAGGACCTCTCTTTTGGAATGATAGCATCTATCTTCTGCCCTTGGGTGATGGAGCTCCTGGTTCTCAGGCCTTCAGACTCTGATGCTTCGTCCCAGCTGTGTCCTCCCACCTCCCCCTGCCTCAGCCCCTATGATACAGCCTTTGGCCCCTGAGTGGGAGTTACCCCACCAGCTGTCCTGGTCACCCGATTCACAGGTGGCAGGTCATTGGGGCAGCCAGACCTCTATAATCGAGTACATGTGATCCAAGTATGATTGCAGGGTATGCTCTCCCCCTTGCAAGTGTGTATTCCTGAGGTTTGATCAAAACTCTGGTGAATTCTGCTGCTGAGTACTAACGGAAAGGCAAGCTCCCACAAACACTACAGTGTGTCCTAATCACCTTGCTCACCAGATCTGGCACCGTGTGGCTTCCAGCTCATCCTCAGAGTCAAAATAACCATAAAAAGTAAACTATTTGAATGGATTTGGGACATTGGAGCAGCCATGACAGTGCAACTGAAGACACTTATGAGGATAGGAAAGGAAGATGCCAAATTATCATTATAGGCAGACAACATGATCCTCCACAATAATCATAGCCTGCATGAACACAAATTATGAACTGAGAAGGAAATTAGGAAAACAACAGCATTCACAGTTGCATTTGCAAGTGGAGAAATGATCAAGAGGTGGAGGGAGAGGAGAAAGAGGAGGGGAAAGGATGAAGAAAACATTACGTTGTGTCATGCACACATACCAATGCTTCACAAAGAATGTGATCATTATGCACTAAAATTCGTATGAATAAAAAATGAATACTGAGGAAATAGAAAAGTGGAATACTTAGGAGATAATCAAACCAAGGAAGTAAAAAACCCTTACAACAAAAACTACAGTACTCTGAAAAAGGAAACCCAGGAGGACATCAGAAAATGGAAAAAAATATCACCTGTTCCCTCATTGGCAGTATGAATATTGTCAAAATGGGCATAACTTCCAAAGTTGCTACATGGATTGAATGCAATCCCAATCAAATTGCCACCAAAAACTTCACAGAACTAAAAAAAGCAATTCTGAAATTCATATGGAATCAGAAGAGACCTAGAATAGCACAAACAGTCCTCAGCAACTACAGCAGAGCAGGAGGCATAAAAATCTCACATTTCAAGTAACATTACAAAGCTGTAGTGATAAAAGCAGCATGGTAATAACAGAAAAACAGGCATGTGGGTCAGTGAAGCACAGTATAGGATGCTGAAACAATCCCAGGCACATTCAGTCATCTGACCTTTGACAAAGGGGCCAAAAAACACACACAGGATGGAAAACCGACTCTTTAATAAATGGTGATGGGGAAACTGGCTATCCATATGTCAAAGACTGAATTGAGATTCACATCTCTCACTGGATTCCAAACTGAAATAAAAATGGAGCTAAATCCAAGTGTTGAAATAGAACTGGTTGTCTATTAGAAGATAAAATAATAAAATTCTTGAAGACAAAGCTATAATGGGGGATTTTCTGAACAGAACCCAATTGCATGAAGAATAAATAAATAGGTGCAAGGGCCTGAGTTCAATCCCCAGTTTCAGAAGAAGAAGAAGAAGAAGAAGAAGAAGAAGAAGAAGAAGAAGAAGAAGAAGAAGAAGAAGAAGAAGAAGAAGAAGAAGAAGAAGAAGAAGAAATCGGATGATATCAAGTTAAAATGCATTTGCACAGCAAAGGAAACAACCAACAGAATGAAAAAACAACCTACAGAATGGGGACTAGCTTTTGCCAGCTATTCCTCAGAGGACTAATATCTAGAAAATATATATAACTGAACAATATTAAACTCCCCCCCCCAAATGAAAGACCCAATCAAGAAATGGGCAACCTGAATGAATAGACACTTAGAAGAAGCCATAGAGAAATGCAAATTAGAGCAACACTGAGAGTGTGCCTCATTCTAGAAAGGATAGCTAGCAACAAGAACTCAAAACACCAAATGCTCATGAAGATCTGGTAAATAGGAGCACTTCTATGTTCTCGGTGAAAGTGTAAATGGGTGGAGACCACTGTGAAGCAGTTATGAGCAGGACTTAACCAACTGGCTTTCCATGTTTATTTATTAATTTGTCCAAGGCCTAGGCCCCTTGTCTGGAAATGGGCAAAGGACTCATAGTAAGTGACCTTCTGAGTCACTGGTCCTGCTGAGGCCGATAATGATGGCTGAAGCATCAAAGGATAAGACAAGGTCATAGCCAAGGACCCTTGGCTCCAACCTCAACTAGATAAAGGCTGTAGACTCGTGTATCTCACTTCTGAATGGACTAATTCAGTACCTTGGAGAAGTCCTCCCATAGTTCCCACCCTTCTTGAGTGCTCCCCTTCCTTTTTCTGATAACTAAATGAATATGGGCCGCCCAGGGAAGCTCTTGGTTTCAGCCCCAAAAGAATCTTGAATTCTGTGAGAGGCTTTTGATCCTCCTGGAACCCTGAAATAATTCCATTTTCCTCTTTTATTTATCTGTCACCATACACTCACTTGGGGCAGGATGGACCTGATCAGTGTGAAATGACTGAGAGATATCATTAACTCAAGAGGAAAGTAGTACAATCACTATTCAAATCAATGTGGAGATTTCCCAAAAAACTGAAATAAGCAATTCCACTTGCCCTAGCTACTATTCTATTTATGTGTCATGAATGAGTGAAGGTCACCCCATCACAGTGACACATGCATGCACATGTTTACAGCCACATCATTCATAGTAGCCTAATCTTAGTATCCTGTATTGTCCACTGACAAATGAGTGGATAAAAAGGATGCCGCATTTACACACAATGGAGTGCTACTCTGCCATAAAGAAGGATAAACGTGAGTCATTTGTAGGACAACAGATGCACCTTGAGATCAAAATGTGAATGAAATAAATCAGGCACACAAGCATAAGTGCTGCATGGCTTCTCTCCAATGAGAAATGTGAAATATAAATAAAGAACAAAATAAAAGATAAGCGATAGGAGATAAGAAGACACATCTTTGCCAAATGGGTGGGGAGCCAAGAGATGGAAAGAAAGGAGGGGAAGGGAATGAACAAACAAGTTAGATGCGTTGTGTTCATGTACCAACTCTCCATAAAGAATGCAACCATTATGGAGTAATAGAATACAAATATTGAAAAAAAAATCACAGTGTCTTTCTCCTTGGGGCCATGAGGGTCAATTGAGTTATTCTGCAAAAACTTCAATCCTAGTCTGGGCAACCTAGTAACTTAAAAGAGATCCTGTCTCAAAATTTTAAAATTTAAAAGGGCGTGGGGAGGTACCCGGGGCGGCAGTGTAGAAGTGTTTGCTGAGCTCATCATCGCAGTCACTGTCAGGACCAATCACCTTTCAGTACAATCCCGGTGTCATGGCTCATGGCGGTGACACCAGCTCCTCCTTAGGAAGCTGAGCCAGAGTGCTGGCAAGGTCGAGGCCAAGGGATTAATTTAGTGTAATTTAGCAAGAGATCTTGTCTCAGAAAAGTAAAACATTTATTCTATTTTAAAAAGAATAAAATAAAGACACTCATGGAAGAGCACTTCCAGGGTCTTCCAGGACTACTTCAGAAAGTGCTAGGAATGATGGAACAAGTGTGATCAGAGTGACAGAGGCATTTTGGTTAAGATCAAGACCTTCTGTGGGTGGCTCAGAGGAGAGCACCAATAGAAATTAATAGCAATATGCCTTTTACTAATAGAGAGAAGAGGAAGGAGGGAGAAAAGGGGAGATAAAGAGAAAGGGAGAGAGAAGGAAAGAGAGGGAGAGGGAGAAGGAGAGGAAGAGGAAAAGAGAGAGGGAGACAGAGGGAGACGGGGGAGGGAGAGAGAAAAACAGAGAGACAGAGTCAGAGACAGAGACAGAGACAGAGAGCTCTGTTTCTCTTGAAAACTTGGACTAACCAAGTCCTGAAGCCCTAGGTATTCAGCGTCCACAGAAGTTGAGCATCTGGCTCCAGCTGACTGCCCCCAGGGGCAGACCTCAAGCACTCCCACAGCTCCCAGTGCTCCCCCACCTCCAGGTCCAGGAGGTGGCTGTCAACATCTTCCCCACTCCTGCTTTCTTTCCCAGACCAATTAGACACAAGTGCTTCTGAGAGATGGTATAAAAACCACTGCCTTGGATAAACACTGGATCATGCAGGCCTGGCACATTCTCTCCACTGCACAGGATTTATCCCCTCTCGTGTGGTTACCAATTTCCTTCTCTGTGTTGATAATCCCCACACTTTTCCCCACCAGATCATAAAGCTGTCTTGTAGATAGGAACAATATTTGATTTTTTTTCTTAAGTATTTCTGTGCAATTATTTTAAAAAATAATTTTATAGAGAATCTCACTGGGGTGAGATGGAATCTGTTTTGTTTTAATTTGTATTTCTTGAATGACCAATAATGTTGAACATTTTTTCAATTTATTTATTTGCCATTTATATTTCTTCATCTAAGATGTGTGTACTCATTTCAGATGCCCCATTTTGGCTTGGGTCTTTGAATTTTGGGGATCTGATTTTAAAAAATTCTTTATATGTTCTAGATAGAAGTCCTTTGTCTTGAGGGACAGTTGGCTAAAATTTTTTCCCAATTCATGGGTCTTCTTTTTACTTCGTTGGTGGTTTCTTTTGACTTGAAAAACTTTCTCAATAAGATGAGATCCCAGTTGTTGGTTCTCTGAAGTATTTTCCATGTACTTTGGTATTTGTTCATGTTCTACCTTCCCTTATGTCATCAAGATTTCTACTTACTGTGACCTTGAATAGATTTAGTGTTTCTGTTTTAATATTTAAATCTTTGATCCGTTTTGACTTTAGTTTACTGCATGGCGATAGATATGTGTCTAATTTTAGTCTTCAGCATATGGAAAGCCAGTTTTTCCAGCGCCATTTCTTAAAAGAGGTTATCTTTCCTTCAGTGAAAATATTTGGCACCTTTGTCAAAGATAAGGTCGCTGAGTGTGTCTGTAGTTGTGTCTGCACCTTCTAATCCATTCCACTGATCCTTAGTTGTTTTTTTTTTTTCTAATACCACGCTGATTTTATCACAGTAGCTTTGTATTTTCATCTCAAGTCAGGAATTATGGTGCCCCTGCTTTTCCCTTGAAAGGGAGTTGCTTCCCTTTCAATTCCCTGGTTGCACAGAATTGCTTTTGCTATTCTGGATTTCTTCTGGTTCCAGATGGATTTTTGGAATGTTTTCTTTAGATCTATGAAGTTTTCTAATGGTGCATTAATTAGGATTGTATTGAATCTATATAACAATTTTGGGAGTATGACCATTTTCACAGTGTTGGTTCTTCCTATCCAGGAGTAAGGAGTATCTTTCCATTTTCTGAAATCCTCTTCAGTCTCTCTTTCTCTCTCTCTGAATGCTATAATTTTCACTGTATAGATATTTTATTTCCTTTGTTAGATTGATTCCTAAGTGTTTCATCGTTTTGGATGTTATTGTGAAAGATGTGGCTTCCCTACTTTCTCTCTTGGTGTGTTTGTTGTTTGTGTACAGATATGCTATTGATTTTTGAGTGTTAACTTGTATCCAGCTAGGTTACTGAATTTGTTTATTAAATCTACAAGTTTTTGGTAGAGTTTTTGGGGTCTTCTACATAGAGTATCATGTCATCTGTGAATAATGATAATTTCACTTTTCTTTCTAATCATTATTCTTTTTATTTGCCTCCATTGTCTAATTGCTCTAGATGATGTTTCCAGAACTATATTGAATAGGAGTGGTGACAATGGACTTCCTTGTCTTGTTCCCGATTTTAAAGTAAAAGCTTTCTGTTTTTGTCCATTTATCATGATGCTCGCTCTTGGTTTGTCATAGATGGCTTTTATCACATTGAGGTAAAGACCATCTATTCTGACTTTCTATAGGGTTTTTACTGTGAATGAGTATTAGATTTTTTCAATAGCTTTCTCTGCATCTGTTGAAATGATCATGTGATTTTTGTCATTGTCTCTGTTGATGTGGTTGTATTACATTTATTGATTTGTAGGTATTGAACCATTCCTGAATTCCTGGGATGTATCCCATTTGGTCTTTATTGTTTTTAGTAATAGTAGTATTATTATTAGTATTATTTTTGGTCTTGATTATTTGCTGGATTCTGTTGGCTTATATTTTATTGAGGATTTTTGTGTCCATGTTCATTAGGGGAATCAGCCTGTAGTTTTCTTTTTTGGTTGGGTCTTTCTCTGGTTTGTGTATCAGGGAAATACTTGCCTCCAGGAATGAGTTTGGAAGGGCTGCTTCCCTTTCAATTTCATTGACGAATTTGAGAAGAGTTGGATTAAATCTTCTCTAAATTTCTTGTAAAATTCAGCTGTGAATCCAGTTAGGAACTGGGCTTTTTTGTTGGTAACTTTTAAATTATATTTTCAATTTCTTTGGCTGATAATGGGTTTTTCAGAAATTTTATATTGTCTTGATTCAACTTTGGTAATCCATATGTATCTAGGAATCTGTCCATTTCTTCTGTGTTTTCCAGCCTGTGAGAATAAAGATTTTCAAGCTAGGTATTGTTTATCTGAATTTTTATAAGATCTGTAGTGATTTCACACTTTTTATTCCTCATTGCATGAATCTGAGGATTTTTCTTTCTTTTGATAAGGTTGGCTATGGGTTTATCAACTTTATTTATTCTTTTAAAGAACCAACTCTTTATTCATTAATTCATTAATTACATTGTTTTCTTTATCACCATTGCATTAATTTCTTCCCTTATCTTTATAATTTTTTGCTCTCTTTAGATTTGAGGCTTTGCTCTTCTTTTTCTATAAGTTTGAGGTTCAGCATAAAGTTATTTATTTGGCCTTATCCTGTTTTCTTGATGTGATAGTTTATTGCGGTAAATTTCTTTCTTAGGACTTCTATCATTGTATCCCACAGGTTCTGGTAAATTGTATCTTCATTTTCATTTGATTGTAAATATTGCTTAATTTTTTTTTCTTTAATTTCATCTATGATCCATTGATTATTCAGAAGGTAAATTATTTTCATTCCATGTGTGTATGAAGTTTTTACAATTCCTTTTGTCAATAATGTTGAGTTTTATTGCATTATGGTCAAATAATATCTGTAGGATAATTTCAATTCCTTTACATTTACTTAAGCATGTTTTATGTGCTAGCATATGGTCTATTTCAGAGCACAACCTAGGTGCAGCTGAAAAGTGTGTATTCTGTCTTGATGAGTGGAAAACTGTGTAAAGGTCTAATAAGTGTGTTTCTTCAAAAGTTTGGCTTAATTTTGGTTTTTTGGGTGTGTTTTTTTAGCTTATATTTTGCCAAGTTGATCTATCTCTTTGTTACAGCAGGGTATTAAACTACCCCGTTACTACTGTGTTTATTGCTTATTTGATTTGTCATGTCTGTTAAAATTTGTTTTCTGTAGTAAGGTGCTCCTAATTGGATGCATATATATTTATGCTTGTTATCTCTTCTTGCAGTTTTTCCATACTAGTTGCAGTTTGCATACTAATAAGTATGTAGTGACATTCTTTATCTTTATATCTTTTTTTTGTTAATTCTTGGGTTTATCATTCTTGGTTTGCAACCATAATAGCTACGCCTGCTTTTCTCTGGGTTCCTGTCACATGGAGTATTGTTTTCCATCCTTTGACTTTCAATCTATGAATTTCCTGTTGAATTAAATGTATTTTTGTATGCAGCAAATTGTTGGATTTTATTTCTTGATCTATGCTACCAGTCTGCTTCTTTTGAATGGTAAATTTAGGCCATTTACAGTGAGGAGTGTGGTGGATAGCTAGCAGGTGGTCAGCTTGCTACACCCAGCTGAATTAAACTAGCATGGACTGCGTGCAGGAGGCCCGCCTGAGGGTTGTTGCCAGCAGCATAAAGGCAGATGGGAGAAGCTGCTGAAACACTGGTAGGGATGCTGTTTGGAGACGCTGTTGGAGTTGTTGGAAGCTGCCAGTTCTCTTGAGCTGCTCTGCTGGAGGAAGCTTGTCATCCTGGCTTTCCTAATGAACTCTGGATCCTCATCTTGAGCATCAGTTTCTGGCTCCACAGGAGAAGATGGTACACTGCTCAACCTCATGAAGCTTTTCTCATTGACTTTCCTGATGGGAACTCAGCTTTCCTTATCACTGGAGGAGCTCGGGACCTCACTGTTGCTTAAGATGGCTGGGGTACTTTTAGGGGAGCTCTGGTGCTTACCTTGAGCATTGTTTCCCAGCTGTGGTTCATATCCCTCTGCCTGTTAGCACAGATACTTCATCACATTGGCATAGACTTCCTAACTTCCACCACTGATCTTTGGGCCTTTCCAGCATGGATCCATAAAGCAGGCCTGAATGGGACTTTGTTGTGGGCTCCAGGCCTCCAGTTGGACTGGTGGGAGGCATTGCTATGAACTCTAGGCCCATGGCTGGATCCAGTAGTATTTAGTGTGTAGATAGATTTCCTGCCCTTGTAATATGGTGAATCTTGGGTGATTCATTATAAAGTACCACTACAAAACAAGTCCTGTAGTATATTCTTCACCTTGCAAGAACCCCACATCATAACAATGGGTACAACTGGTACATATTGGCTTATCTTTGTCATGTTATTTTCCTGCTGTAAATTTCCTACTCTCCCTCCTGTTTAATTGCTCACTCTTGCTCTGCTTTGTGGTTTCTTTCTGCTGCTCCTGAAGTGGTGGTCATTTTTATCTCTTTCTACAATATCTTTGAGTACTCTTTGTAGGGTTGGTTTGGTGATCTACAGTTTTTTTTTTTTTTTTTTTTTTTTTTTTGTCTCTTTTGAGACAGGGTCTCACTATGCAGTTCAGGCTGGCCTTAAGCTCACTTTGTAGCTCAGGCTGGTCTCGAACTCACAGCCTTGCAGTTCTTAGGGAAGATGTTGTGAGCAATCTCTGTGCAGTAAGACTTGGTGCACGTCAGCAGCACCTCCAGCTCCTTAAAGTTATGTACCAGGAACTTCTGGAAGCTGCTGGGCAGTATGTATTTTGTCTTTTTGTTACTTAATAGGCTAAGAGATTTGAGTGTACAGTAAAAGATTTCTGTTGCTGACACAGCAGAATCTAAGATAGTTTAAAAGCTGAGTGTGTTGGAGCAGGCTTGTTATCCCCATTCTTGGGAGGCTGAGGCAGCAGGATAGCAAGTTCGAGCTCAGCCTGGAAAACCTAGAAACTTAGGTGAGACTTGCCTCAGAACTGAAAAGGGGGTGAAGATGTGACACTGTGAAAGCCCTGAGTTTAATCACCATTGCTACAATACCTACCTAGCTAGCTAGCTAATACATACATTCATACATAAAGTGTTTTATGGTTAAAAGGCTCTTTTCCCTCCTCCATCATTTTCCCATTGCTTAGTTTGGTTCTTCTGCAAGTAGCTATTATAGTTTCTGCTTATCTTTATGAAAGATGTTTAAACATATTCAAGTGTGTGTGTGTGTGTGTGTGTTCACATATATACTATTTTCCCCTTAGTACATATTAAGAGAAAATATATGTGTTGAGATTCAAGGGAGCTTGTGCGTTTGTGTGTGTGTGTGTACGTGTACATGCACATGGATGCACACACACACAACAAATTACATTTTGTTCACTATTTAATTACTCATCACCTCAGCATAGGCTCTGACACAGCACAGGCTTTAATGAACTGAATTACAATACAGGAGACTGATGATGATCTGTGCTAAGTGTACCCAAATGCTGAACGAGCTCGTGCAATGCCCACTGTGTAATTCAGCAGGGAAGCCCACTGAGATTTCCCTACCCACCTATGAGCTTGGCCCATACCAACAAAATGAGACACGTGGCCATAGCAAGTGCTGGAGAAGAGACCCTACAGTAGGAGCTCTCCTACTCTAGTGATGCTGATGTAATCACTTTGGAAAACTCTGGTAACTACGAAAGCTGAATGTATGCATAACCTATGGCACAGCGGTCCTTCTTTTAGGCATGTTTATCCTACTGATGTGCTGCTTATGTTTCCCGAAGTCAGACAAGGACAGCGCCTCCTCCCAGTTATCTGAGATATCTGAAAGCTCAGTAGCGAACACTACACATGGTGCTTTTTCTTTTTCTATGATACTTAACTCTGATAAAGTTTAATCTAGAAATAAAGGACATTAACAACAGTAGCAATAAAACAGAACAATTATAAGAATATATGTAATGAAAATTAAGCGACTGTATCCTCTGTCTTCCTGTCTTCCTGTCTGTCTGTCTGTCTTTTTCTTTCTCCCCCTATCTGTCTGTCCCTCCTTCCAAGAGCAACAACAAATGTTAACATTTTGTATCTGTTAGCCGGGTGTGGTGGTGCATGCCTGTAATCCCAGCACTTGGGAAGCTGAGACAGGAGGATTGTTGTGAGTTCGAGAGCAGCCTGAGCTACAAAGTGAGTTTGAGGCCAGCTTGAACTGCACAGTGAGACCCTGTCTCCAAAAAAAGACAAAAAAACAAAACAAAACAAAACATTCTGCATCTGTTATTGACAAAGGAAGGTGAAACCCCAGGAAGGATACTACAGGGGAGGGGGCATGGCTGCAGAGCAGTGGCTCCCCTAACACTCTGAGCAAAGTCCTATCATTCCAGGGCAGTGGTTGCTACACAGGAGTAAGCCGAGAGTAATCTGTGTTTGGCATGAGGTTAGGGTGAGCTCCCACTTGTGCAATGGTCATAAAGTGGAGGTAGTGCCATTGTGTGGGACGGGAGAGCAGAGCGCTGCACCCACAGCCTCTGGCTGAGGTGGCCAGAGCCCATTGCTTCACAGCTGTCTGAATTCCCTGTCTGCCCACAGTGAGACGCAGCAGAAGTGCAGAGCTAGAGACCAACAACTTTTAACACCATGGCATTGTTTGCTGACACCAGGCTGCCCAGGCCTATGGAGAGGGCAGTGGGTGGGCGCTCAATATCTGCAGGGCATGCACAGGCTGCTTGGCCGTTCCCTCATGTGGGGCCTCACCAGATGCAGGGAAAGCTGTCGTGCTCAGACATGCAAACCTAACGTATCCATTCTGAGGGCCCACACATCATAGCTCCTGGGCATGTAGCAGTGCTCTACCTGGTCCCTGAGTCCCCCCCCCCATTCCTCATGGATTGTGCTTTGCAGGGTGGTGCTATTACTGACTCAAACCCTCCAAAGCCTACTGGCTTAATACTATAAATATGTGTGCCTCACCACTGTGACAGTCCTATTTGGGGTAGCCTGGTGAGTGGGGAGCCAGACACCTCATTCCCAGCTCCACCCTCTGGGACCTAGGGTCTCTGCATCTGGCTGGGGGAGAGACACTCCTGCACCATGCTCCTCGGCCATGAGGCAGGAGTGTGGCTCTGGCAGGAGTCAGGCACAGGCTGGGAAGCTGTGTCTGCTTATGCTATGAGGTCTGGGTTAGCAGGAGCGCTGCTCTGCAGTAAGGGGAAAGGGATCTGTCTCTGCTGTGTGGACCAGGAACCACTGTTCCTGTCCTTCCCTGGAATGAGCCTGCATTTCTTCCTAAACAATTAGGCTCCTGTCCATTCCAAGGGAACCTTATAAAGACTTCCTGTCTGTGTCTATTGTAACTGGCCAATTACTCCCTCTAGAAAAGGGGGAAGGCCACATGATGAATCTCAGAACCAAACTTCCCTTCTGATAGGGTAACCGAACTCTAAGAGCTTGGCTGGAAGATCATCACCCCATGCTACCAGGGCTGGGCATGGAATAGAGATGCGGGAAAGTGGGGAGGGGAAGAGTGCATGTGTCATTGTGTGATTTGGGTGTAGGTCTAAATACTAGTCTTCCAGGCTGCCTTTGTCCTGCAGACCTGACACAAGTGGAAGCTCTGCCCACAGCCAGGACTGCCCTTCTCTGGCTCCGCGTTGCTCAGGTGCTGCCACAGCCTCCCTAAAGAACAGCAAGATGACCACACTGGGAAGGGACTGGGGCCCCTGCCATTATCCCTCAAGTCCCTAAACCTCAGTGCATTGCAATGAAGACTGCTGTCCACCCCAGAAGCTCTGTAGGCACAGCAGTCTCAATTCAGCCTTTTCTGAGGCAAGCACTGGAGCTGACCCCCAGGAAACTGCTTCTCCATAGTCCTCCCTGGCCACTTGAGAGCTGAGGCTGCCCCAGACACATGGTAGGCTCTTGGTGAGACCTTTGCTTTCAGGCAGCAGGCTTGAAACAAGGACCTATTCCAGATGACTTCACCATGCAGCCACTCTACGTGACTCTGCCTTGATGCCCCCCAGATGACCGTATCCCATTCTCACTACTCTCAGAGTTCCCAAGGAGGTCTGTGGATGCTCCTTGTGTAAACAGTACTCCCCTACTCAGTCCACAAGGGCTCCCCCTGGTGTACTTCCCTGCTGTGCACAGGTACCAGTCCAGGGCTCTGGGTAGTCCTGCTGCCTCCTCTCATTCTTAGCCTATTGCCTGTCCTTACTCAGGCAGAGGATGCTGAGTGGGCCACACTAAAAATTGCTGGTAACACTAAGAGCCGTTGTTTCTGAAGGGCTCCAGAGAGCAGCAGAACAGTGAAGGATCAGGAGTAGTGGAGGCCAGCAGAGACCAGTGTGGGAACACTGGAGAGGCAGCCAAAATGGCTAGAAAGGGTCTGGAAAGCAGAGGGGCACACAGGTCCCAGGTGCTGAGACACTGATGGGTCAGCTGAGTGCCACCAGCAGCAATGACACTAAGAGCTAAGAGGCATTGACACGTGGTGCTCAAGGCTGTAAAACTGAGCCCTGAGTCATTAGCACTCCAAGCCCAGGATGGCTAATTTCATGGGAGGCAGACTTTGCCAATCTCTGATTTCTATTCTCATTGAGCCAAAGAACCCAAGGCTGATTGGTGACACTTTAGTGCCACAAGCATAAGCCCGGGCCAAGTGGGCAGGAGGTATCCACTTCTCTATGGAGGGCTCAGCTGTTCCCAGTGACCAGTCACGTCTCTGGCAGGGCTAAGCCACCAACAGTGATTGTGCAGAGTATCTGGGGAGTGACCTGAGTCAGACAGTCCTGCACACACCCTGGTTCCATGAAGTACCTGAAGGAGCTGAGCACGGGGTTTAGCTGCTCCAGGGTACAGCTTCTTTCTCTGTAAGATCAAAAAAACAAGAGGGCCTCCTGAGGTGAATCGCACCATGAACTCAGGGCATTCCTGGAGCGAGTTTGTACCTCAGCAATGTTGTTAAAAGAGGCTTCATTTTGCACATGGCGATTCTGACACTGCACAAGCCAGCCTTGACTTGCTGGCGGTAACCTCACTTCCTTGGCTCTGTCATAGGCTTTTTCCTGTACCACAGTAGCTTTTCCAGTCTCAGCCATTCCAATAGCCTTGTTTTTTTTTTATCTTTCCACAGACATCTCCTGAATCTTCCATTTCCCAGCTCCTGGAGCCACCATACCATCATTTGCTTTGGTGAGTTTGACTTTTTTAGATTCATGAATCTAAAAAAGTGAGATCCTGTGGCATCTGTCTTTTGGTGCCTGGCTAATTCCCCTTAACACAACATGTTTCAGATTCATCTATGTTGTTGCACATGGCAAGATTTAACTCCTTTTTAAAGCTAAATATGATTCTATTGAATACATGCAGCACATTTTCTTCATCCATCCCATACATCAACTCCATGTCTTGATTATCGGGAATCATGCCACAGTGAACACCAGGCGCAAATGTCTCGCCAACACTCTGATATCACATCTTTGGCTACATGGCCACAGGTAGGCCTGCAAGATCACCCAGTAGTTCTAGCTTTAATTTTTGGAAGTAACTCTCTAGTGTTTTCCATAAAGGCTACACTAATTTATATTTCCGCCAACAGGTATGAGTCCATGTTTTCCACAGTTCTTGCTATTGTTTTGCTTTCCTGCAGTAGCCATTCTAACAAATGTGAGCCCATGTCTCCCTGTGGCTTTAATTTGCATCTGCCCCACAATGAGAGACACAGAACACTTCTTCCTCTGTTCACCACATCACCTCAGAACATCACAGGCTCCTTTCGTTGGCCCATCTTGGGCAGCCACAGTGTGTACCCCAAGGGACAGGTGTCCCGGCCCAGTAACTGCAGGCTACAATAAGAGATTGGAAAATGAAGTCTTTGTTGGAACATTAAGCTTTAGTTGGGGTAGTTTTGAAGAGAGGAAGCTGCTCACTTACTGCTTTCTACAGCTTTGGGTCCAGTCTGTGATTTCAGGCCTTTCATTTGTTTGTTTTTGTCTTTTTGAGACAGGGTCTCACTATGCAGTTCAGGCTCTCCTTGACCTTATTTTGTAGCCCAGGCTGGTCTCAAACTCATAACAGTCCTCCTGTCTCAAGCTCCTGAGTGCTGGGATCATAGGTGTGCACCACCGTGCCTGGCCAGGCCTATCTAAGACAGTAATTACAGCTTTTTTTGGTGGAACCGGGGATTGAACTCAGACCCTTGCACTTTCCAGGGAAGCGCTTATTCCACTGAGCCCTCTCCCCAGCCTTAAGACAGTAAATAGACCTGACTGATCCCCCAGATCTCCAAGGCAGCTTTCCCATGGCATGCCTACTGCTGCTCTGGACTGCAGTTAGTCAGATTCCACCTTCTCCGAAGAACCAATCACAGTGTTGCTTTAAGCATTCAAACTAAGACGGATGCTGCTGCCCAGAGGGATGGGGTCTGTAGGGCCTGCAGAGGAGATGGGTTTTCTCCCAGGTCATTTACCCATTGTTTAATGTACTAGAAGAAGTAATTTGGAAGAATCCTTTGAACCTGAAAGAATGGCCTCAAACTCTGTATTTCTAAAAACTCTATCTATACTCCTTTTTCCTCACTTAGTATTTTGCTTCTCCATGAGACAGACAAATGCTCAGCCACCCCCCACCTCCCTTTTCCCCAAACAGAACTCCCATCAGAGAGCCTGGAAATGCCATGTGATCTCTTCCTCGGCCTCTCTTGGAGGGAGGGTCTGGGCCACCCAGTGCCAAGCAGTGGAAAGGATTCGGATTGACAAAGAGAAAGAAAGACCCCCTTCCTGCTCATGGGACACCTGTCTGCTGTACTGTCAAGTGTGCCTCTCTTCATCTTTTTTCTTAAAAGCTGGTCTTTCCTCAGCTTTGGTGTGCCCAGTCCTGGGCCCTTACCTAGGGAGCAGTCACCCACATGTCTTCACCTGTGACTCTGACAAGTGCGTACTTAGGCTTTGTCCACTGTTCCTGGACTCAGTTCCTAAGACCCTCATGACAATGGTAACTGGTGGCTGGCAGCCTCCAGCAGCCTCTGCACTAGAGCTGTTGGAGCTGTCTTGTGTCACTGTGCCTCAGTGAGACAAGAAGCGAGGGCCTCTGAGCCTGTGCTCTGAGGAGTGAGAGGGGCTGGGCTGAACTGGCATTGATGGCTAACGGTGCACTCCTCCTGCTTGTTTAATGGAGTGTCCATAAACCCTAATCAGGACACAGTTCAGCTGCACTTCTGGATAGCTGAGCTTGCAGGGCTCCTGACGGGGCATGTGGGTGCCAAACCTCTTCCCTGTACCTTCCCTTCTACCTCTCCCACCTGGCTGAAACAAAGGAGGGGTCATGGGAGCCCCAAGTTAGAGCCATTATCTGGGCTGATGCAACTGGCCCCTGAAATTGAACGGTCTTGTGGAACTGAGCCCTCAGCCAGGGATCAGATGCTTTCTCCAGGTAAAGAACCACAGAAGTGGCGCTGGGCACGGTGGTGCATGCCTGTAATCCCAGCCCTTGGGAAGCTGAGGCAGGAAAATCATTGTGAGTTCAAAACTAGCCTGGGCTACAAAGTGAGCTCAAGGCAAGCCTGAGCTGCATAAAGAGACCCTGTCTCAGAAAGAAAAGAAAACAAAAACAAAAACAGTGTCTGGAGTAGAACAGTGGAAAGTAGAGAGTAGGGAGGAAAAAAGGCACCAAACATTTGCTTTTGTGTTTTCCATATGCAGGATTGAAGCCAGACTTTGCACTGAGCTACATCCCCAGCCTTTTTATGCTTTTGAGACAGTATCTTGCTAAATTGCTAAATTGCCCAGGTTGGGCTCAAACTTGTGATCCTCCTGCCTCAGCCTTCCAGAGTGCTGGGATTATAGGCCTGTGCCACCATGGCCAGCTGCGCTGGAGGCTTTTAATCCTATCTCTGTAACAACTCTCACTCCCTGTACTTCAGTGATTTGACATTTTTTTTATTTTTTTTGTATGATAAGGGGTAGGGGCCAGAGAGATAGCTCAGTAGAATAAGCACTTACCTGGCAAGTTCATGGGCCTGAGTTCAATCCTCGGTTCTGCCAAAACAAACAAACAAACAAAATAGGTATGATAAGGGGTCTCGCTATGCAGTTCAGATTTGTACTGACCTTTCTATCTCAGCCTCCAAAGTGCTGGGATTACAGATGTGTGCCACCAACCTGGTTTTGGGTCCAGCACAGCATGCCATACTGGGGATCAAACTTGCACTTGCCATGCAGGTGCTTATGTCATCAAGCTATCTCTCAGCCCTCAACAAACCTTTCTTGAACATGTACTTTGTGTTAAACACTAGAAGCTAAGTTGGACAAGGTCCCTACTCACATGAAACATGGTTTTGTGGACTTTGCTTAGAACAGTATCTTCAGCTGTCTCCACTGGACATCTCTGTTCGGTGTCCCCACCATCTGACATGATACATCTAATAAAATGCTCTTTTCTCCAAACTGCCTATTTTTGTTCCATAACCCCGTGTTCAGAGTTATAATACTTTGCCTCTTGGTTTACCTCAGTTGTGAGCAAACATCTCTTTCACCCTTGAGCCTACTCTAAAGGCCAGGACCACAACAGGAGTACATAGTGGTCTCTGATACACAAATAATCCCAACAGAGTGTCCGAGGGGTGACAGTGGAGGGGTATCAGCAATCGATGTGAGAAGAGAGTCGGTCAGATCTTAAGGGAATAAGAAAGGAGAAAACAAGGAGAATTAGAAGAGACTAGGGTGAAAGTCAATGGTAGAAAATGCTGATCTGTGGAGGGTAGAAGAGTGGAGTCTGAGGAGGCCTGAGAAGGAGGGTCCTTTGGTTTGTGAATGAGCAGAGTGTGGGGGTGGTGGAGTGCGGGGTGGTGGTGGCTCAGCCTGCTGGAGGTGGGTGGATGAAGGGAAGGTGGTGAGGAGGATGGTTGTCCCATTGTCACCGTTCATTCTGCTGCTGGTAACACTGTCTTTTTGGTGGAGGAAACAGGGATTGAACTTAGGCCCTTGAGCTTGCCAGGGAAGCACTTATTTCACTGAGCCATCTCCCTGGCCCCTTGGTAACACTGTCTTGATTGCTCCTTTGGGACCACTCCTTTTTCTTTTTTGGGCACAGTTTCTGTTAAGCTGGTCCCACCTTATATCCATGCCCCAGCCAATTCAATCACCACATGTCCATTGCCATGGAGATTTGTTCAAGGATGAACTCCTAACCAGATCCAGGGCCATGGAAAAAACTCTGCTGGGCCTCCCAGGAAAGAAGTGCTCTGGTTCTGCACCACCCAGAAGCCCAGCCTCTTACCTGTGGAGGGCACCATAATCCGGAAGCCTTCCTTTCTATTTCTTTAAGGATATAAGTTACACTTCCTGTAAATTGCTGCATTATGGCTTCCTGCCTTTGTTCTTTTAATTAGACTTCCTGTCACAAGCTCCTTTGGTTGACCACATGAATGTTATTAGCCTATAACATTACCTTAATGTATCTACCTCATTGATGACGTTGACTTCCCTCCCCTCTGCTATATAAGCTACCTCACTTCCTTGAATAAATGAGACTTGATCAGAATCCTGTCTTGTCTCCATTTCTCGCGTCCCTGTTCCATGTCTTTGTCAGTCCCCTCTCCTCCCCCAGGTGACCTGCGTTGACTGGCCCGCTGGTCGGGTCACTTACCTGTCAGGGCTGGGTCTGGCATGGTCTTTGTACTGTTCCCCTTGCCTCCTCCTTCTCTCTCTCTCTCTCTCTCTCTCTCTCTCTCTCTCTCTCTCTCTCTCTCTCACTGTGGTACCCGAGACTGAACTCAGGACCTTGCGCTTGCCAGCAGGCAGGAGCTTAAGCCACTGAGCTACCCCCACCCCTTCCCTCCTACTTCTATGCCAATGAAAACTCCCCAGCTCTTCTCCCCAATCCCATGTTTACATTTCCTTTCCATTCCTTGCCCTCAGTGCTTCATGTTCCAGGAGCATCCGGAGCAAGTCTACCTCAGCATTTTTGTCATGGGGGCTTCCTTCATTTTCCTTCTGGATTTCCTGCCCTTCCCTTTCTACTTAAATCCTCATCTTTCTCAAATGCCACCATCCCTGGCTCCCACTTGGTATCAACATGACCTGACGGCAACTTTAGAGAAATATAATTGATTGTCTTCTTTTACTACCTCTCATGTGACATGTTTTGTCTTGCATTACTCTCCCAAATTGCCTTGGATGGAACTTGAAGACTAAGAGTTATTGGTGTCCTGTGTAGCGCTGATGACAGTGTTCTGCACAGCTGAAGCTCAGAATTTTTCCAGAATGACTAATAGACATTTTCCAGTTTGAATGTGGGTGGCAGGAAATGGGGATGATGTAAAGTTGTGATCTAAGTGAAGAGAAGCGAGGTCAGCAGAGAAGAGGAGAAGACATTTAGTGGATGCCAATAGTCTGGTGGATCTAAGGCCTTGTGGGGAGCTACATCCCCATATATTTGTATTCTGAAATAGGGTCTAAGCTGCAAGGTGGGGGCAATCCTCTTGCTTCAACCTTCCAAAGAGCTAAGATTATAGGATTATGTCATCATACCCATCTTGAACATTTTCACTGTCTTTTTCTCTCTGTAGATAATGCTGTGATAATATTTTTGACTGTATCTTGGATTATTTTCTTATGTAAATTGAAGGAACTGGAACTTAAAGGGTTAAAAACTATGATGAATATTTTTAAAGCTGCTTAAGTAGAGAGAAATATAAAGTCAGCTTCAACTAATAGGAAAATAGAAGCAGTGCATAACAATTGGTATATTTACTTCTTCGAGAACCTAGGTCTAAAGGAAGATAGGGAGAATCTGCAATCAAGGATCAGATTTTCATCTTTTTGCTCCAACATGCTCAGGATGTTGGCTCTTCTTTCTTGTGATTGCTGACTCATGGTGGCAAATTGCTCCAAGCAATGTCATGTAAGCAAAATTCAGGAAAACAGGATATACAAACAGGGCAGGAGAAAAGTTCCTGATTTTATTTAATTTGGAGAGAAAGCCTTTCCTATAAGCCCCTTAGTGGAATTCCCTAGAGAGCTTATTTCCACTACTGAGTCACTGGCCATCGTTAACTGTCAGAGAGGCTAAGAAAATAAGCACCATAGGGCCTTTTCAGATTCAGTGGCAAAATGACAAGAGGTTTGAGATAGCTGATGGGCAGGCACAGTAATGGATAGCAAAAGCCACAGTAGTGCTATGTGACAAACTACCCAGAACTCAGGGGTGAAGACAAAAAGCATTGTTTTCATGTCTACACCACAGGTCAGTCAAAGATGGCTGGGGAAAGTTGGGTTTGGCTAGGCCTGCTGACTAGCCCAGGCTGGACTCCAGTCATATTATGTGTGGTAGGCTCAGGTCAGGTATGTGTAGTGTTAGCTTGGGTTTTGTTTTCGCTCTTCATTATTAAAAAAAAAAATGAGAAGAAAACAATACAGGGGGTTTGACAGATGACTCAGTAGAATAAGCGCTTGCCTGACAAGTACAAGGGCCTGAGTTCAATCTCCGGTTCCGCAAAAAAAAAAAAAAAGAAAGAAAGAAAAAGAAAAGAAAAAAGAAAACAGTACAAAATAAGTGTACATCTTAGGCAATTTTGATAAACACCCTTGCAACTATTACCCAGGCTGAGATATAGAACTTTGCAAGCCCTCCAAGGAATTGTGCGTATGCCCCATGTCAACTATGGTCCTCCTTTTCCCCTAAAATTGGCCAGCATTCTAACTAACAGTAACCACTTCCTCAGATTTGTTTATAACTTATTCATTCATGCCCACACACACAGGTTAGTCTTTCAGTGGTTTATACTTTACACTTACATGCTTTTAACATATAATTATCTTGGCTTATAGTTTTCCTTTCCATGTCTTTCCATATCTGTTGAAGCACTTAGGTCTTTTAGCTGGGTATGGTAGTGCATTCCTATAGTCCCAGGGACTGGAAGACTGATCAAGAGGATCACTTGAGCCCAGGAGTTCAAGACCAGCCTGGGCAATACAGTGAGACCTGTCTCAAACAAAACAAAACGAAGCCAAAAGAATGTGGACCTTTTGACCTGTGGAATTTCCTGTACTCTGTATTTTCATGATTGCAGAAATTAATGGCACACTTCAGCACATTCCATTGTTTTCTGCATTTCCTGCTATTAGGCAGTTGGATCTTGGGGCTTAAGCAGATTCACGCTCAGTCCCAAAGTAAGTCTCGAGATGACATCTGGCTTTCACAGTTACCGTAAGCAGCCACTAATGCTCAATGCCTAGATTCATTAATTCATTTGAACTACAAAATGGGAATGATAGAACTCTCAGTTCATTGTACTTATTAAATAAATTTATAATACCCAGAGACACATTCTCTTATCTCCTAATAGCCACCAGTGGTACTGTACAATAGGAAAATAGGAGTGAATTTTTATCCTTATCTTTATCAAATTTTCAAAAGAAGGAATCAATTTTCTGTTATTTGCCACGCTGATGACTTTTTATTATTATTAAATCATTGATGTAAATATGTTTGAAGCCTTGTGTCACAGTTTGTGTCTGGATGTCTCCCCAAAGTCTCAAGCTGTAGTGGAGGATGATCTTTTCAAAGAGGGCTTCTTAAGCCTGGACCTCTTGTTTTCATGCTTTCGCCTCAGGAAACAGTTGCAGGGTTTCCAGCTGGACTCTGCAGGGGGCCAGGGCCCTCACTTTGTAAACACCCTCAGTCTGTGCAAGAGCAGGACAAGCGATAGTGTGAGCGCCCACTCGCCCTAGGGCAGGCGGCCTGCTTACAGTGTAAGGGGGGAAAGAGGCCTGCTCTCCCCCACTTTTGCTCTCCTTGTCTTCTGCCACCTTTAAAGGTCGTGCCTCTGCCATGCCACCCTGCCTTGGAACCACCAGATTATGCACTGAAACTTCAACAAGCTGTCAGTTAAAAGAACCTTTCCCTCTCTGACTTTGGGTGTTAGGGTTTTTTCCCCCCCCTAAGCTTTTCTCTTTATTTTAACAACTGGCTGTGTGAAATGTGCAGCTTTATCTCAACACAAAAATATTTCATTGCATGGTGTTATCTGACGAATGGACTTCATATTTTCCATGCAACTGTTGGAGGAACTCGTCCACCACTCTTCCACAAAAAATATGGAACGCTTCATGAATTTGGGAGTCATCCTTGCCCAGGGCCGTGCTAATCTTTTCTGTATGGTTCCAGTTTTAGTATGTGTGCTGCCAAAGCAAGTACTGGGTGTTAGATATTTTCTCAGCAAGAAGAGAAAGGTAGTAAGACACTCTGCAACACGTTGCATTACTGCCCTTATTGAAATTAAGATCATCTTCTCTTTGACAATTAGGAACCTCTTCTAATTAATTTGAATAATTTTGATATGAGTCTAGTAGTGCGATATTTGTAATGATAAAATGCTTCAGAATATTTTGTATTTTAGGGGCACGCACCAATTTGTAATCAGCCATTTCTCCAAGAAGTTCTGGTTTGCTTTTAGTAGAAAATAGCATTTCATTAGCACAGTTTGGACTCCAGGGATACTCTGTGCTGTTGGATAAATTGGTATATATTTGAGGACTTTTTCAGTGAACAGAGCTAGGAAATAAATTTTTGAAGATGAAACACTTCATGAATTCACAGTGATATTTCCAATTCAGATTCAGGACTACAGTGTTGTTCCTTAATTTCTTTTAAATTGCCTCTGCATCTGCCTCTTCCACATCAAGAATCTTGCTTCTGGTTCTCAAAATATGAGAACTGATAGACCAGCCCCTGACGGTCCCCTGGATATCCTACGTGATATCCAGAAGAGTTGCAAAATAGTGGTGCTGAGCACAGCTACCAACCACCATAATGACTAAAAATACTTTGTATAAAATGAGCCTACTTTATCCCTATCCTTATTCTCATTTCAAGTTGTGCTCTGACTACCTTGTCAAGCTGTGTAAGCCTCACATACTGTATTTTCCCTTTGTTATTCTTAGGTTTTGTGGAAGAATAACTCTACATTTTATATTCTCCACCAGCTCTTGTGTGGAAGCCTCTAAAACTTCATGGTTATCTGAAGCTTTTTTCTAATAGATTCCTCAGGAAGGTCTTGTAGGCATAATGGTCCTTACACCCCAAGTGTACATGTTCAGAACTGCTTGTTCAGGCCTTTCATACTTGAATGTGAAGTATAAAACCTGGCTTGAGTATCCTAAATACTCTATTCCATTTTCTTTTGAAATATTAGTGTTACAACCAAAATGTCTAATGATAATATTCCTTCCCTTGGAAGCCACATGGGGTTTTTGCCTAGTTGTACAAAGAATTAATACTTTTTGTCTTTTTCTTTGAAGTCCAGACGTTTCAGCAGAATGTGTCCCGGTCACTGGTATGCCACAGTCCTCAACGCACAGCCTCTTCCTCCTTCAATCTGTGCTCTAAGATCTATTGTATTACAGAACATTTTTCTTCAATTAGACCATTTAGGATTTCTTCAGTACTCTTGCTCTGGTTTTTCTATGGTAACTTCTATTACCCATATTTTGGCTATAGTCATTCGGTGGTTGGAGTGTTTTTCAAATCCTTATCTCTTTCTTCACTTTTTAAAAATTTAAATGTTTGAGATAAAATGAAATTTAAAAAAAAAATTATATGTTCCCATTTTCACTTTTTGTTTCTCTCAAGGCATTATTTGGTGTGTTTATCCATTGCATTAATTATAGGTTAGCCTTTATTTTATTTCTGTATTTGTCTTCAGGTCTTAACTGTTCTCATTTTTATTTGTTTCTCTTTGATGTTGTATACAATTCCTGCATTTTTATTCATTAAAAATAGAATTTTCTTTTCTTTTTTTTTTGTGTATTTAGCACAGAGTCTACAGGGCCTCACTACATAGCTTGAAGTCATAGTGATCCTCCTATTTTTCAGCCTCCCCAGCACGGGGATTACAGGCACGCGCCACCAGGCCCAGTCTCAATTGCAGTTTCAGTGTGCCCCAGGGGCAATGCAGCCATGGCATGCCAGGGATCAAACCTCAGCCTCTGCCCTGCCTAAGCAGGCACTTTCAGTCTGCTGAGCTATCTGGCCAGCCCTCATTAAAAATATAATGTTCATTATAATTTTCTTTTGTAAAGAGAAATCTAGCTTGTTTTCTTTTCTTTTTTTTTTTTTTTTTTTTTTTTTTTTTTTGTGGAACCAGGGATAGAACCCAGGCCCTTGTGCTTTCTAGTGAAGTGCTTATTCCACTGAGCCATCTCCCCAGCCCCTTAGCTTGTTTTCATTATCTACAGTAATATTGTTCTGCTTCTTATTCTTATATTCTGTAAAACAACTTTGCATGAGATTTGACTTTCGTACTCTTTTGTGGTTGCCTTTTTTTTTTTTTTTTATATCAGGAATCAAACTCAGGACCTTGTGCTTGGTAGGTAGGTGCTGTGGCATTGAGCTATATTCCCCAACCTGTGGCTTGCTTTTATATTAATTTAGGGTTTTTATTTTTATTTTATTTTATTTATGTCTTTTTTGAAACAGGGTCTCACTATGCAGTTCAGGATGGCCTTAAGCTCACTTTGTAGCTCAAGCTGGTCTTGAACTCACAACAATCCTCCTGCCTCAGCCTCCCAAGTGCTGGGATTACAGGCATGCGCCACCACGCCCGGCAAAGGTTTCCATAGGACACATAGTTTTCCTTTTTTTTTAGGTATCAGGGATTGAACTCAGGACCCTGCACTTGTCAGGTAAGCGCTTATTCTACTGAGCTATCTCCCCGGGCCCCTAATTTAGGGTTTTTAAAAATTTTGTATTTACTTTTAGACAGGGTCTTTGTTTAGAATAACTTAACCTATTCTCAGGCTGAGTGTGGTAGTGCATGCCTATAATCCCAGCAATCAGGAGGCTAAGGGGGGAGGATTGCTGTGTGTTTGAGGCCAATTTGTGCTGTATGGTGAGTTCAAGGCCAGTCTGAACAACCAAAGCCTGCCTCAAACACAACAACAACAAAACTGTAACTATTCTGTTGTGCTTCCTCTTGGTACAAAATAGCATCTTGCTTTGTAGGATTTCACAGGCACACTCCTCCTGCTCACTTTCACCTGGACCTTCCTTGGCTTTGTGGCATGCGTTGTCCTAAGGGGGAGCTCGACTGTCCTGGGGGCAGCAGGCCTTTCAGCCCTCCTTGCAGGCCCTGCCTGCTGGCCCTGGCCTGTGCCCTGGGGCAGACACAATAGTCAGCTAAAACCAGCATTCCATCCTGGAGAGATAGCTCAGCAGAATAAGTGCTTACCAGCAAGTGCAGGGTCCTGAGTTCAATCCCCGGTAGCCAGCCCTCCAGTGCATAGCTGGTGGGTATTTTTAGGGACTACCAATCTCAGGTTTGTTATAGCAAGGGCTCAGATGCCGAGGTCATGTGCATCTCGTGTGTAAGGATTTATCTTTAGTTGCTTGTATTTCAGGTTCTCAGGGATAGCTGCTTACCTGGTTTTGTTAGAAATGTCCATGGATTTGGAGATTGGTCTTCTCTCTTTTGGGTTCTATTTGGGAGAGCACTAGGCAAGTTCTAAGTATTATTCTGCCACCACCCCATTCATCTTCCTAGGTTTCTAAGTTCACTCTGGAGCCCAGCTGAAAGCACTCAGGCTGGAGGAGCCCAGCTGCAGGAGCCCAGCTGCAGGAGCCCAGCTGAAGGAGCCCAGGCTGGAGGAGCCCAGCTGCAGGAACCCAGCTGAAGGAGCCCAGGCTGGAGCAGCCCAGGCTGGAGGAGCCCAGCTGCAGGAGCCCAGCTGAAGGACCCCAGGCTGGAGCAGCCTAGCTGCAGGAGCCCAGCTGCAGGAGCCTGGCTGAATGCTCAGGACCCGTGCTATGGAGGAAGGAAGCTCTTCTTGGAAGGGGAAATAGAGGAGAGAACAGACCTGAACCAAGAGGACACTCATGCTCGAACTTTGGGCCAAGGGTGATCTCAATGTGCAAGAAAACACATCCTGTTGATGCCAAGTCACGCACAGAGTGTGAACACAGGCCAAAGAGGACCCAGCAGAGCCTCCTTCCGCGCCAGCAGCCTGACCCACACACTTCCGCTGCATCACACCGCCAAATCACTTTTCCAGAAATGGCCTGCTCCTTACACCTTCGCCCACGGGTAAGAGAGAGGCCACCTCGCCACTGTGCTCACCACTACTGAGCCTTTTAAAATTGCTATCCAACTTCATAAGTAAAAAAGATCTCAGGGCAGTTTCATGTTTAGATCACACCGCTTCTATTTTCACGAGGCTTAATGCTTTTTAATTAGTTTTTTAGTCATTTGTCTTTCTTTCTTAACAACTTATCTGCTCATGGCCTTTATCCATTTCCCTTGTGGCAGATGGTGTTTTTCTTATTGATTTATAAGGCCTCATTCCATATTAAAGATTTTAATCTTTAGCTTTCATGTTTCTCTCACATATTTGTTCTAATTTGTCATGTCTCTCTGAGTGCCTTGGCTTTTTGTTAGCCTAAGAAATAGCTGAGCTAGAGACCTGATGGGAGAGAAGGCTTATCTGGGCTCACACTTTGGGAGATTTCCCTCTGTAGCTGGTTGGTCCGGTGGCCTTTGGGTCCCCCAGGGGGTGGTGTGTCACAGGGGAGCATGCACATGCGCAGAGGAAGCCTGTCTGCCTTAGGGCTTGGTGAACAAGAAAGGAAGAGGAACAGGTTGTGGTACCCAGAGCCCCTTCCAGGCCACACTCTCAGTGCCTGGAAGACCTCCCACAGCGTCCCCCATTAGAGTTCCATTGCCTCCCAAGCTGGGCTTTAACACACGACCCCTGCATTCCGTGTCCAAGGCCAAAGCAGCGCGCGCGCTGGTCTCATACTCTTGATGCATCACCTTCACACCGGGCATTCTAAGCCCCAGCCCATTTCCTGCTGCTCATAAGCCTATGGGTGAGGAAGCACAACCGAGCAGCACCCAGGCCTGTAACTTGAGTTCTCTGGAAGGGTGAAGCAGGTGGATGTAAGTTCTAGGTTGGCTTGGGCTACATAGTGAGAGCTTGTCTCAAGCAAGAAAGAAGAGAGGAAAAATGCATCTGATATCTTGGACCAGGCTTGGCTGACCTGGCTGGGCTCAGTCAGGGATTGGTGAGCTGGTGTCGTGCTTGGGGACAGCCTGTCTGGTCAGCCCAAGTGTTAGCTATTAACTTGCTGTATGCAGGTACAACGGGGATTAATGGGCCGTGTCACTAACTTTCCTTCTTTCTTTCTTTTTTTTTTCACAATTTTTAACATTTGAACTTATCATTTTATGCACTTTCTTCACTATTTTTATACTGACAGATTTCTTTCACATAGGTTTTATAGAACATGACTGCCTTCAGAAATGAAAGCCTAGCCAGGTGAATTGGTGGCCACCTGTAATCCCAGCATTTGGGAGGCTGAGGCAGGAGGGTCACTGTGAGTTCCAGGCCAACCTGGGCTACAAAGTAAGCTCCAGGCCAGTGTGAGCTACATAGTAAGACCTTGAATCAAAAAGACCTCTTCAAATGGGGGAATCTATGCATTTTTGTGAATAATTGTGCAGGAGTATGACAGGAGGACAGCAGAGTGGGATCTGAAGGTAACTAACTGGGAGGGCATGAACAAGTCTCACTTGCTCAAGTTCTTCTCATGTACACTGCTTTGCTCCATCTGTAGGGAAGGACATCTGTCACACAAAGGTCTTCAGAGAAGAAAGGAGGAGGGTTATGGCCTGCTGTATTCAGGGGAGAAGAGATTAGTTTCTATGCCCAGTGCAGGAAAGGGGACAGAAGGCCTATTAAGGAGTCCTTCCTGCTTCTGCATTGTCACTGCTGTTTCACTTTCCTTTAGCTGGAAATACTGAGCATACCCAGTGCCCTGGCCTAAGCAAGAATGTAGAGTGTGTTGTTTGCCTGCACATACACTATTCAGTTAAGTAGCCAATCACTTTTTATGGAACATTCTCTCATTTTCCCATGGATTGGTGATATTATCTTTATCACAGAGCTGATGATCACATAGTCCTTGGGATAGTTTCTGAACCTTTGCCTGTGTTATATCAACATGGCTTTTATTGGTTTTTGCACTACCCAAATCTATAGTTGAGGCATGGAAGGAAACTCGATGTGGTAGTATCTACCTGGAATCCCAGGTACTGGGGAGCTGAAGCAGGAGGATTGCAATTCAGGCCTAGCCTGGGAAATTTATCAAGATTCTATCCCAAAGTTTTGTAAAAGGGAATATAGCTCAGCTGTAGTCCCCCAGTACTGCCTGGGCCAGGGCTCAAGCTCAAGTTCAAAGTGGAGACTAAATAGGTCATGGGGGGATAAAGATGCATATCCTATCGTAGTACTCACTGTGAGAGCAGCAGGAAGAGATCTGATCACACATCTGATAGGAGGGGATGCTTGACCGTGCCCCCACTG
>PVKA01028787.1:0-18825 GCA_004027165.1 Ctenomys sociabilis
AAAAAAAAAAAAAAAAAAAAAAAGCTTTATATCACACCATATATGATTTTTTTGTGTATAAAACAGCCAGAATAAACAAATCCATAGAAACACAAGGTATATTAGTGGTTGCTAGGAGCTGGCGGGAGAAGAGAATGGGCAATAACTACTGAAAGGGCACTCGGGGCTGACTACAAAGTTTCGAGCCTAGAGAGAAGCAACGGTTGTGCAACACCATAAATGCATCGAACAGCGCTGCCCTTTAAAATGACAATTACACGTGATATGAATCTCACCTCAAATAAGAAAAGAAAGATTACAGAGACAGATATGTAGTATGTACAAGTGTTTCACTCTTGTATGGATTCTGATTCAAATAATCCAACTATAAAAAAAAGAAAAGGAGGTAGGACCGCAGCGCCGCTAGTGGTACAGCATGTGCTTGGCACGCACAGGGCCTTGGGCTCAATCCGCAGCACATAGGCTTAACTGAGTCCTTGGTGGTGTTTTAGTGAGTAGTTATTTTTCAACTTTGGTAATAAATTGTGATAATATTATATCCAAAAATATCTTTTGTTTTAAATATGTACACTGCAAATATGCCACTATGCCACTCTGTCTAGTGGGGTGTTTTTGTATTTTTGGGGTGTGTGTGTGTGTGTGTGTGTGTGTGTAAGGAGAAGTAGGAAGATCTGAATGAAACAAAAATGGCCAAGTATGCTGGTGAGATAGCTCAGTGGACTGAAGCGCCTGCTTAAACAAGCTAAGTCAAGCGCAGGGACCACGGTTTGGTCCCCAGTACCACATGCCACGCCAGCCCCGCCTCCAGGATGGGCTGAGCCAGCCACAGAGTCTGGGCGTGGTGACGCACACCTGCAATCCCAGCGCTAGGGAGGCTGAACACAGGAGGATCACTGTGAGTCCAAGCTGCAGAGTTCTGAGACCCTGTAACAACCAAATACATTTTTTAAAAAAAGGTCGAGCGACAGTAATAATTATTGAGGTTGGATAATAAAAAAAGATTTTCTCTACTTTGGTATATTTAAAATTCTCTATAACAGTTTAAAAATTAAGTCCTCTAAGTTGATCAGTCAATGTTTTAATAGTTAATCTCTCTAGTGATCAAAGAAATGCAAATCAAAACAATAAGATATAATTTCCTGCCTATCAAATTTGCAAAGGTTACAAGAATCCTCGATAGTGCTTGCAAAGGTTAATACTTGATATGGATAGGATTAGGATGATAGGCAAGCATGCGCTCCTGGTGTGCTTAGGATGGCCTTGGTATCACCTTACTGCAAATGGCTAAATTGCGTGTGTGTGTGTGTGTGTGTGTGTGTGTGTGTGTGTCTGTGTCTGTGTCTGTGTCTGTGTCTGCACTGGAATTATGGTCTCAGTAAAGCAGAAGGTCCTGCCAGTGTAAGTGGGCCCCAGCCAGTCCACTGACCCTGAATAGAGCAGCAAGGCAGAGAAAGGCTAACTTGAATTTGCTTTCTGCCTGGCCACCAGCGCTAGGACCCAGTTTTCTATCCTCAGCCTGGAAGTTATAGCACTGACTTTCCCGATTCTTGGGTTTTGTATTTGAACTGGAATTTACACAACTGATTTGCCTGGGTCTCCAGCTTACAGACAGCAGACTATGGGACTTTTCAGTCTCCACAATGATGTGAGCCAATTTGTTGTAATTAAATCTATATCCTGCTTGTTCTGTTTTTCTGAAGAACCCAGGCTAATACAATAACTATCTGGGATGAGACTTGAAACGCGAGCCAAGAGATCCGGCAAAGCTAATTGGCCACATAAAGAATAAATTCATGACCTTTCCTTTTTTAGTGCCTCCCTCAGTCTAATTCCTGTGTCACCCTACCTGTGATGGCATCTCCTAGGTCCTTGCCACACCTGTCATCTCTTCCTCAGAGGAAGGAAGCCTGAAATAGTTAATGGGCTTGGCACCCAGAGCCTTAAGACTGCTTCTTTGCACTTGGCCCGGGCCTGGTACTTGCTCACCCACACACATTGGCCATAAAAGTGTCTGGAATGCTGAAATCACTATGCATATTCATGAAGTCATATTATGAATGATACTTCTTTAAAAATGAACAGTCTTCTGGTGATTTGTCTTAGAAATTGAATTCTTCTCCCACACTTTGGGTCACTTGGAAATTGTCAATAGCAGTGCTCCACAAAACACAGCCTGCAGGCCAAATGCGGCTCACCATCTATTTTTACATGACCTACAAGCCAAGAGTGGTTTCTACACTTTTAAGCTGTGGAAAAAATTGAAGGAAGAAAGAAATTTTGTGACATGTAAAATTATATGAAATTCAAATTGTGTTGCTAATAAATACAGCTTCATTGAAACACAACCACACTCAGTTGTTTACATACCACCAGTGATTGATTCCACAGCACAAGGATGGAGTTGAACACTTGCGTAGAGAACAGAAGACTTAGATATTTTAGGTCTGGCCATTTGCAGGAAGTGTTTTGATTTCCATGCTCTAAACTTGAAGTCCTGTCTTCTTGTCCATCAGAGCTAGACTGTAGTGCCATACCTTGCTGGTAGGGAAGATTTTCTAACGCACACAAGCCGAAACCCAGGAGATATAAGACTGTAGACATTAGGGCTCAGTGGAATAAACCCTTCCCTGGCAAGTGTAAGGTCCTGAGTTCAATCCCCGGTCCTGCCAAAAAAAAGAAAAACTGTAGACATTAGAAAATTCATTCATTTACTTAACCCTGCCACACAGCTTTAAGTTCTAGATCTGTAGCAGTTAAAAAGAAAACACCAACATGAAACATTAAGATGAACAATAACAATATGTTAAATAAGGGCTGTGCGAAAAAATAAAGCCAGGCAAGGAATATAGAAGGTCAGAAAAGAGAGAGTAATGATTTTAAATGAGGTTAGGACAGGCTTCATTAGCAAAATAATAACTGAATAAAGATCCAGAGGAAGTAAGACTTTTAAGTCATGAATCTGTCTACACGAGAAACCCTCTAGGCATAGGAAACAACAGACACAAATGTCTAAGGTGGACCAGGCCCATGGCATTCAAGGAGCAGCAAGGCAATGAACAGTAGGAGCCCTTCTGGGGTAAGAGAATAGATCTGATAGGTCTTGGGACTGTAAGATAACTTGGCTTCCATTGTGAGTGACATGGAAGCCAACGGAGGCTAAGAGCAGACAAGTGATATAATTGGATTTCCTGTTTCTCATTTAATATCTGTCTGAAATATTCTATGGTCATTTCCTTCTCATACCTTTGCTTTCATTTTTATTCTTAAGGTTACAGAACTGAGGCACTGTATAAAATACTGAGTAACAGGAAAAAAGCATGTTATTGAGTTTCCACCACACAGTGCTGTGTCGCAAATCAATCCAAAGGTGAGTGGTTTAAGGGTATAGAGTTTTATTCTTTCTGTCTCATAATTTTGCAGACTTAGTAAGGTCAGCTGGATGAGCATTCTGCTCCCCCCTCCCACTGGCTGAGATCATTCATTCAGTGGAATTCACTTGCAGCTAAGTTTGCTGGAAGCTTCCTAACTTCATTTGCATATCTGAAACTTGGTCATTTTCTCCCTGTGGCCTCTCTCTGTGCTACAGCAGGCTCCCTCACCGTATGGCCATCTTGGGGTCTCTCTGTCTCCAGGATATCTCCCATGAATCTGGCTTTAAGAGAGAATACAGAAGCAGCTAGAACTTCTCAAGGCATAGCACGACATCTGCCATATTCTGCTGAGCAAAGCGAGTCAGAAGGCCAAACAAGATTTGAGGAGAAGAGAAAGATTCCATCTAGTACTTGTCCGATAGGTCAGCAATGTGTGTGTACTCAGAGAGAGGAAAATGATAGCGGCTATCCTTGGAGATAGAGCAAACAAGAAACACTGATCCCCCAAAGAATCTTAAGACCCCCTGCTCTCCTTTTAGTCATTGTACGTATGTGATATTGATTAGTTTAATTTGCAAAGTATAATTTATCAAGTTCACAGTCTTGAATGATGCAGTTTCCAGATTCCTCACCATCATCCTGAGAAGCTCCGAGAGCCCTGTGTATGGAATCCCTCAAGCCTGGGCCCATCCCCCTGCCCCCACCCCTGCTGTGCAGGCCCAGCTGCCTAGCCAGGCTTACCTGACATTTGCTTTTCCTGGGCATCATGGAACTCCCATAAGAAAGCTTAGAAGCTTGGCTAAAGTCAGGAAAGGCAGCAAGGGGTGTGAGCTTGAGGAATGGGAAGCAATTCTCTCTCCAGACTCTAGACAAGCCAAATAGGCAACCTTGGGGAGAGACTCCTCCACCTTTCCAAAGAGAAAAATGAAGCCAAAGATTCGGCCTGGGTTTTTCCAAGCAAATGCTTTCTCTGGAAGCAATTCCAGACGTATTAAACTTACAAAGGTAGTACAGAGAGTTAATCTACCTGGCCTTCACTAATGTCAGAACCTTGTGGATGGTCTATTTATCAAAACTAAGGCAGGAGCCTTGGCACAACAGTACAAACTGAACTAGACTTCAGCTTTCCACTTTTCCACCAATGTTCTCATCTGTGGCAAGATCCCACCCAAGGCCCCACGTGGCATTTTGGTTGTCATGCCTTGAAGCTCTTCCAGCCTATGACAAGTTTTAGTCTTTTGTGACCTCAGCACATTTTGAAGAGTTTGGGGTGGGCTAGTGTTTTCTCATACTTAAGCTGAGATTATGGGTTTTGAAAAGAATATTACAGGAGCAGCAGGCCCTTTTCTTGCTTGCAACATAAATCCTCAAATCTCAGTTGGCCTTCTGCTTCGCTTTTGTTGGCAAGATATGGCAGAAGCCATGCTGTACATGTGTCAAGGAGACCACGGTGCCAGCCTTATTATTGGTGATGCTAACCCTGCCTTTAACTTGGTTGAGGTGGCATTTGTGAGATTTTCTATGGTCATGTACTATATTCCTATTTTCTGTTCATTAGAAGCAAGTCAGTAAGTCCAGCTCACATTCAAGATGATGGGAATGGAATGCTGGAGGAAAGAATCTCTAGGCACTTAACAGGACACAGCACATTGATCAGGCCTGCTAGGAGGAGAGTGACTTGCTGGTCACTTTCATGAGTCACCATCCCTCGGAGCCAAGATTTTCTTCCCTGTGATGAAATCCATAATGGTGCCCCTGTCTCACAGCAGCTGTCTCCAGAACTTCAGGAGGATGTGGATGGTAACTCTTAAGAGCTCTTCAAAGATAGTCTAGTGCATCTTTGTTAATGACAGCCAGGGTCTTCTCCATCATACATGCCAAGCATTTTCTAATCTGATGCCTCACCCAAGGAGTGAAGATGAAAATGGGGTTATGACTACTTTTCTAAAAGGGTCTCATGTTATAAGCATGCTAACAAGGACTTCGTGTAGAAGGAAATACCACAGGAATATGTTTTTGAGTAGTGAAGTGTTATTTTGCAAAGTGGATAATTCCCCCTGAATTAGCCTTTTTATATAAAGTCAGCTTTTCCCTTACTGGATTTGCTTACACTGAAGGGTTCTAGGAATTCCTTCCAAAGTATACACTGTCTTCCTGTAAAGGCTTCAGAGAAGACAGAGTTTTCTACTATGTAGAATGTATTTTGTTTCTGTTTATGATGATGAACTGCGCTGGCACTGCCAATTATAGTAAATATCCTTGGAGGCTGACTCTTTACCAGTGAAGAATTCTGGCCAACTTGTATTTTTGACACCCGACACTAGCAAGAACTAAACCCCAAGCAGATTGTTGTTTGGTGACCTTAGCAAAGACAACGGTTAGTGAAGTGTGTGTTTTTGGGAATAGATGACTGCTAAAATAAGATGTTCTCTCCCATCACACCACTATATAAGGCTCACTACACCTCAGAACACAGAATGGACATTCTACGCAGCTCAAGGGTGCTATTTCCAGTGACTCACATGTGAGTGGTATTTCTTGAAGGCTTGAAACACGCAGCCCTCTGTCCCAGCCTCTAGAGACCACTCCTGAGTCCTTCCAGTTCCTCAGCTGGGCCTAGATCTCCAAGAAGCCCAGAGCAGGGCCTGTGTGGAGCAGGAATGCCGTTGGCTCAGCCCTCGATGTCATCTCTGAGTTTGTCTCCGTTGACCAATCATGGAGTCCTCCAGCATGATGAACGAACACAATCATCATACACTTTTTCCTTATGCCTAGGATGGGATCACACAGCCAGAGGTAGGCTTGACAGAGCCTCTGTCTTGAGAGTGGCACACAGGCTCACCTGGGACTTGTGGGGGAAAGATGCACAAGGGCTACTTTGCCAAAGGGAAAACGACTAGAACTTCAGCACTCATTTGACATTGCTCCATTTTTTTTCAACATACAAAAAGCTTCGAAAATGGGAGTGACTGGGAGTATTTCTCACCCCTGGAAAGGATGAGACCAATAAAGCCCTCTCAGTTCCAGTCCTCCCACTCTTCATAGCTAACCTTACTTTACCTCTCTTTCCCTTGGTACTGCCACTTCATTGCCTTTTCTACACCTCTCCCTGGAAGTCTCCCTTCCTCCCTCTTCCCTTCTTCTCCTTCCCTCCCTCTTTCTCCCTCCTTCCCTCCTTCTCTCCCTCCCTCTTTCCATCCCTCCTCCTTCCCTCCCTCCTCCCTCCCACCTTCCCTCCTTTCCTTCTTCCCTTCTTCCCTTCCTCCCTCCTTCCTACCCTCCCTTCCTCCTCCATCCCTCCTCCCTCCCTCTCCTCTCTGCGTATCCAGTTGAGTACTTCTCTTCAGGACTCAGCCAGACACACAGCCTGCAGGCAGCCTTTTCCACAACCATCTCGGCCCCAAAGATCAATTTCACCTACTAGTAGAACTGCTGCTTTGCAGAGAGGGCTGTACCACGTTCTTCTTATGACATATTTCTTTTCACATGAAGTACAGTGATGGGCACATATTCTTTTTGCCAGACCAGTGTCCAAATCTCTCTCTTCTGATTTTCCTTTTTACATCTCTCTTCTACATCCCAGTACCTTTCCAAGTCATAATTCCCTCTGCAGAGTTATTCCTCTGAGGGCTCAGAAGAGCAGATGGAGCCCATGCCGTCAGTGCCTTCTACTCCCCTATTCAAATGTTTGGTTCTGGTTCTATCAGGGCCACCATGGGGAAATGGCCTGCTCAAGAGTGGAGCGATGTCCAGGGAAAGCCAAGGAAGGAAGAGTGGCATAGTCCACAACAGAGACAGTGCCAGTCCCTGGACGGACCTGCCACTGAAGTGAAAGTATCCCTCTGACTTCTCTGGTATCTAAGCCTGAAAATTCCCCCTGTGCATTGGCTAGTTTGTTTTCTGCTGTACGGTGCAAGGTTCTTTGCATGGCTGGGTGTGGTTGACACACCTGTGATCCTGGACATTCAGAAGGCTGAGGCAGGAAGACTGCAAGTCTAGGCCAGCCCTGACCACTTAGACCTTTTCTCAAAATAACGATATAAAAGACCTAAAATATAGGTCAGTGACAGAATCACCCAGTCCTTAGTACCACTGAAAAAATAGAGCTCTTTTCAGGGAGAAATCATGCCTTATTTACTTTGAGATTCCACTTATGGCAAGCACAGTAATATGCGTATATAGTAAGGGCTTCATACACAGTGCTTGCTGATATGAGGGGAAATATGCTAAGTCAGCCAATTCAAAAGGGAATTTTTTATGTAATGAAAGCTGAACCATTTTATATCTCCTAGTGATACAAGGTTAGGAAGGTAACATAGAGCCCGGGGTGCTTCTCTATTTTTCTCCTCTTTATTCTTTCTCTTCAGGATTATGACTTCTTAAAATCACAGGCTCTAGGTTCCAGCTGCTTGGCTTCAAATCAGTCTTTTCACATCCGTAAGTTCCCTGTCCCTTAGGCAAGGTAGTCTTTCTAGGCTTCAGTTTCTTAAAAATAAAAAAAGAAATAGTGTTTGTCTCCATGAGTTGATATGAAGAGTAAACAAGCTATAAAAAGACTGACTTGTACTTCTTGGAGCCCCAACGTCTCCTTCTTTCTGAACATTTTAGCTTTCTCCTGTGTTATCTAGACCTCAATGGGGACCAGGCCAGGAGAAAAAGGCTAGCAGAAGAGCAGTCCCAGGTAGTAGACAAAGGGGATTTCAGGCTCCTGTGCCAGCAGCCAGCCTCAACTAGGGATAACCTCACACTCTCAGACTGCAGATCATTTACTCTTCTTGGAGGGGGCAACCGCAGAAAGTACAAGAGTTCTGGAGTGAGGCTGCAGTGTACAATCCAGTTATGGTCTTCACAACATTTTGGCCTCTCTGAGCCTCAGTTTCCTCATTTGCAAAATGAGGATTGTGTCACCAGCTTCGGTAAGGAAATTACGCAGTATTGTCAGAATGTAGGCATTGTTCGTTCCGCACAACAAGCCCACTGGTCTGCAGGTCTGATGCATGCCAGCGGGAGCGGTATGCTCACAAACCCTACCCTGTGGGCCTTAGAGTGAGAGGAAGGGAGATTGGCCAACAGATTCTGATAAAACGCAGTGAGTGATTTGATAGCAGAAGCACAAGGCAATGAAAACATACAGTAGGAGGTTCAACATAGGGTAAGCCTTTCGGGGGTGGGTAGAAGAAAATAGAGGCATTGAAGCATGCATAAGCAGCAAGTGAAACAGAAAACAAGGACAGCCAAGGACATTCTGGTCATCTCCAACAGCCATTTCTCTCCTTTAACCTCGTGATTTAGATGGACTCCCCTAGCCCTAACTCCAGGGGTGATTTCAGTACCTTTCACACCGTTAATTGAGGTAACGCAGGCCTTAGCCCAGAGCATGTGGCATTCCTCTGACCATGGCCATTATTGCAGGATGGTTCAACTGGAGCCAAGACACAGACTCTTCCTCCCCTGTAGTAAGACCTTAAAAAGCATGATTTGCAGTTGACCACAGTCTTATATCCATCAGGGGTGTAACCAGAAAAGGACAAAGCCAGGACCTCACAGAGGCAAAGGCAAGAAAATTACAGAATCAGCACTCAGGGTCACTAACCACTGGTCTTTTGACTGAGGCATGAGAGCCAGTAAGTCCCCTCTGTGGTGTAAGCCAGCCTGAGCAAGCTTTCTATTATTTTCAATGAGTTATTTTAACTAATATGAAAAGAAAGAGTAATTTGAGAAGTAAGGAGCAAATGCAATCTCATTAACACATCAAGACAGATTAGACAAAAGTGTACATTGGATTTAATGAAATGTAGCCAGGTCATTCATGACCTAGGCAAGACCCTTGTGGTGGTTGATGCATTGTGTCAACTTGAGATGGGGGCCCTGCCCTAGGGCGGGGGAAAGCCCACCCTAGAGTGGCTCAACACAAAAACAGTATATAAAGGGGTGAGAAAGGCTTCTGGTATTAATTTATCAAATCCATCTTGTCAAGGTGTCTTAAAACTGTCTCATTGATATTTGTACTTCAATAAAAATAAATAAATAAATAAAATAACATACTGGAAAAAAAAAAAAGAAAGAAAGGCTTCTGCATGCCCCTCTTCTGTGAGATGGCCAGAGTGGCAAGAGAATTCTATGCAGACTTTAACTAGACAACTGAGTAGGAAGAAGACGCCCTGAATCCATGAATCTTTGACTATGCTTCAGATTTAAAATGATGAACCAGGCCTGGGGATATAGCCCAGTGGTAGAGCACTTGCCTAGCATGCCCATGTACCACAAAAAACAAAAACAAGACACACACACACACACACACATACACACACACACACACTATGAGCCATCTTCTTCAGAGACAAACCAAATTCAGTGCATGTTTCTTTTTTTTTTTTTTTTTTTTGTCTTTTTGAGACAGGGTCTCGCTATGCAGTTCAGGCTGGCTTTAAGCTCACTTTGTAGCTCAGGCTGGTCTCGAACTCACAACAATCCTCCTGCCTCAGCCTCCCGAGTGCTGGTATTACAGGCATGCGCCACCACGCCCGGCTCAGTGCATGTTTCTCGGGCTTTGTGACCACTATGAAACAAGCCTCACAGACTATGTGGAACACTGCCCAAGTACTCTGTCATTTACTGAGACAAAGTGCCCTTAACTGGCTGTCCTACTAGTTACCTTCTCTTTGCTGATACCAGATACCGCACACCCACAACTTAAAGGAGGAAAGGTTCACTTCAGCTCATAGTTGGTGGAGGTTTCAGTCCGTAGTAAGCTGCTCTAAGGCAGGGCAGCACAGCGGAGGAGCATCGCAGAGGGGAAACAGTCCATGGCAGGGCAGGCAGCAGGCAGAAGCAGCAGCAGCCCTGCCTTCTTTCTGTCCCTTTTATTCCATGCAGCTACATACAGGCCCTAGGCTGGTTCTACTCATACCCAGGTAGCACTTCCACTATCCACACCCTGAGCCTCAATACTATACACTAAATCCACATTCTCATACCCATCTTTGAAAAGCCCCACTTCTGAGCACACGAAACTTCTGGAGGCATCTAGATATACAAGCCAAAACACTGAGGTCTTGTTCCCATGAATAAAGTTTGCTAGCTCACTGAATTAATCCACTCTTCCTGTCTGCAGTTTCTGGAGCACCAGATTTCTCCTCTGGAGTGCAGAGACTATACTCTGAAGGCTTCACAACCTTCTCACCTGTTACAGATCACACCTATGCGTTGCCTCTCCCTCTTCTCCTCTATTTTCTCATTCCCAAGCAAACATTTGCAACCCTGGCCTTAGTGGAGGCTTTGGAGCCATAAAACATATAGTTATCACTCTCACTCACCTTCTCTTATTCTGCGGATCCAACTTGCACAGCAAACCCCACTCTTGGGCACCTGTATCATTCAGTCTCTGAAAGCTACATAGAGATTGAGAAGGTATACACCTCCCACATATGCCCTGCGACCAGCTTATTCCCTACCTAGAGACTCATTTTTCTCATCACGGTTCCTCATCAATATATTGTCATTCGTCCCAAAGTTCACCTTGTGTTATAGTATGGGTATAGATGTCCCCCTAAAGCCTCATGTGGTCATAGATGGGGCCTTTTTTGAGATGGCTGGGTCTAAAGTGTGTGATGCTGAGATTAAGTGTGTGTGATTACTAAATCAGTGAATTCATTGGCTTGGCAGCACTCTAATCCCGGTAGTCTGGATGCAATCTAAGGACCGGAAGAAGCCTGTCTTCTCCCTTGCTTGCTTGCTTTGAGGCCTTCCGTGAACTACTGATCTTCTGCGATGCCTGTCTGCCACACCACCCAACCTTGGATCCAACCAGTTATGGGCTGAAATCTCTACGGACTGTGAGCTAAACAAACCTTTCCTCCTGTAACTTTGGGTGTTGGGTATTTTGTCTCAACAACAAGAAAAGTCACTAAGATACCTGGCTCAGGAACTTGCTGGAGAAAAATGCAGTCTTATAGGTCTGGGGATGTGGCACAATGGTAGACCACTGGGCTAGAATGCACAAGGTTCTGGGTCTGATCAGCAGCACAGGGAAGGTGAGAGAAGTGGAGGGATGTAGAATCAAGCTCTTAGCCATAATGTTATACATATCCAGAGTGTTTTGTGTTATCAGTCACAGTACCTCTAGGATGTCCTCATTAGCTCCTTAGTGACAAGAGTGTGTATGCACTGAGTTCACAGCTCTGTGGAGAGAGGCAGGCACTATTTATGGCTGTCTCTCCTGCAACACTCCATAGGCGATCTGTGAGACTGCTTGCATTATTACATTTACTTTTTCTACTTTTTCATTCGGGAATAAACTCATACTTATAGAAAATGTGTCCAATTAGTTCCAAAAATCCTCTTCTACCTTTCATCCTGTCTCCACCTAAATGTTAACCATAATGGATTGGTCAAAATCAAAAATTAAGCACTGAGGTGATATTCAGCTAATGACAGAATAACTAATAATAACTAATCTCAACACCTCACCAATTATACCACTATTGTACTACTCTCTCTGATCCATACTTTGGGATTTCATGTTGCATACAGTGGTCTTGGCTTTAGTTTCCTTTCATTTAAGAGAATGTGAGGAACATCAGCCAACTGGAAATCTGTAAAATATTCTTCTATTTAGATTTGTCTGATGTTTCTCTAGATTAGGTTCAGGTCATACAACTTCTGGTAAGAATCCTATTAAAGCACAGTGCCGGCATGTCCTTTCGGGCCATCACATCAGGCAGCACATGATGTCAATACGTGTCATTACTGGGAAGGCTAGCTTTGATCACTGGATGAAAGTGGTGTCTGCCAGCTGTCTCTATTGTAAAGTTACTGTTTTTTCCTTTGTGACTGATAAGTATCTTGTGGGAAAAATCCTTCCAGATGCTGTAAATATCCTGTTTCTCATCATATTTTGGCCCTCTTCTTCTCACATCAATTGGTGGTCCTCTCTGGACAACCACTGGCACTGCTGCCCCCACTTCCACACCTCCCCCACCTTGGAGTCGCTGGAGGGAAGACCTTTCCCCTTCTCCCTGTCCATGTGCACACCTAGTTCATTCTGGAGCCCACAGTGAACTCTGGGAGAGTCACTTCACCTTTTAGGTGAGAAAGCATGTTGTGAGCTGTACCTACAGCTCCAAAGCAAGGATGAAGTGGAGCCACGATTTGTGCCAACTCGGTACTTGACGGATACTTTTCCTGACAGGGTAAATGGTATAACTTAGCATGGTTACCTCTCCACCTTGACTACTAGAAAGTACAAGGTAATAACAAATTGCATCTACTATAGCACCTTTAGTAGTAAGGTTACCTTTCTGATATTTCTAGTCTTTATAACATGCAAACTTTGCTTTGATAGCCTCTTATTACTCTATGCTACTCCTCTCCTTCCTAGGTCTTTATCTATGTTTTCATTTTATTAACAATTTTTGTATTTTTTTTTTTTTTTGAGACAGGGTCTCACTATGCAGTTCAGGCTAGCCTTAAGCTCACTTTGTAGCTCAGGCTGGTCTCGAACTCACAACAATCCTCCTGCCTCAGCCTCCCAAGTGCTGGGATTACAGGCCTGCGCCACCATGCCCGGCATTTTTGTATTTTTAAAAAATCACCTTACTGTTTTTTAGGGGGAAAATGATGATAAATACATGAGGCTAAGATGTGGGAGGGTATTATTATTATTATTATTATTAAATTACTTTGAGGGCTGGGGTGATGGATCAGTAGGATAAGTGCTTGCCTGGCAAGCATCAGGGCCTGAGTTCAATCCCAGGTTCTGCAAAAAACAAAAACAAACAAACAAAAAAAAAAAACAAGGTGCCCCTCTTAAAAAAAAAATCACTTTGTTTGCTAGATAGCTTTTTTATATATTTAGTACAGGGTCTACAGGGTCTCTGTACTCAGAGATTGGACTCATAGTGACTCTCCTATTTTCAGCCTCCCAAGGGCTGGGATTACAGGCAAGTGCCACCACACCCAGACTCAATTGCCATCTCAGCGTGCCCCAGGGTGGGGCTGGCACGGCATGCTGGGGATCCAACCCCTGTTTCTGAGTCTGCTTAAGCAAATGCTTTAGTCCACTGAGCTATCTGGCCAGCCCTAGAGGTTGTTTTTGACCACAGTGGCCAGAGTGGTCCTCAGATTTATCACAGGGGACAAATTCACAAAATACTCAGACACACACATTTTTCTTTCTGTTGGTACTACACGGTTTGGATACAAAGCGTTCCTTCAGTGTTTCAGATGTTGCAGAGCAACGTCTTTGGAAGGTGACTGGAAGGCAATCAAGGACTCTGACTCCATCAGCTGGTTGCCACTTTGATGCGGCAGACTTGGGTAGCATCACTGGGAGGTGCTAGAAGTAGACTCCACTTGAAGGGGCTAGATCTCGAAGGCCTGAGCCTGAGGAATCCGTCTGGTCCCTGGTCCCATGTGTTGGGCTCTTCCCTTCTGTCTCTGCTTCCTGGCTGCCGTGGGAGGAGCAATTCCCTTTACTACACCCTCTGACACACCCTCTGTTTCCGCCAACAGGGTCCTACAAGGAATGGAGCCAATGACCATGGACTGCGACCTTGGAAACTGTGAGCCAAAGCTAACTCTTTCCTCTTTTGAGTTGTTTGTGCCATGTGTTCTGTCCAGGCCACAGACCGACGAAGCTGCCTGAGAAATCAGTGTGTCCAGAGAGGCCCACCAGAGGTCATGACTGGGGCAACCAGGAAGCAAGCGCTGAATCCTCAAGTTGATTTGTGGAAAGAAGATCAGCTTTAAAAAGCATCTTTTAGATAAAAACCTGAGTGGCTTATTCTAGGCACATGTTTTGAAGATTAGGAGTTGGGGGTAGAGGTAAGCAGTGAGTTCTGAGACTATAAAACTGTGAGTAATTGAACAAAGAGTCCCAGGAATTCAAATACAAGGGACTGCAGGGCCTAGTCACTTCAAAGGTATGGATGGCGGACTTCTGGGCTTTGCTCCTCCAGATCCATTTTCTCTCCTTCTGGGAAAAGTGTCCAATTTTTAAAAATGCGTCTCTTCTACACTCGCAGTGCTGTGGGTAGAGGAAAAGGAATTTACCCCAACTCCAGGATCTAAGCTACCAAGTGTAACCTCTCCTTAGCCATAATCACTGGCTCAGGCACAGGCAGATAAGGACTGCAGAACTAGAGACTCAGTAGCCAGCCTCTGGGGCCTTCTGGGAAAAAGAAGCTCACGTCCTCCGTGTAGGCTCATGGAAGAGACAGCATGAGAGGGTACAGAAAGGCACTGTGGAAGTCATTTGATGCAGTTGGACTGAGAGGGACACTGAATCCAAGAGCTGGACCTAAGGACTGGAGATATGACCCAAACTGTATGCATTTCCATCAGAAGCTGTATCATTTCCTGGTCTGAATCAGTGTGTTGCTACCATTTTTTTAATTAAAATAGTTCAAGCAGGGTTTTGTTTTGTGTTGTTTTTCTTCTTTATCATTTGCAAAGGAAAGAAACTTAAATGTTAAAACTAGATGAACTAAAAGCTAGTCTAGGTGTTTAATAAGTACCCCCAGGGGCTGTTGTGCACACCCAGGCCAGAAGCCACCAACCTCTACTCATGCACAGCAAGCAGCCATGAGGAAGCCCTCCATGTGTCCCCTCTGCCTCTGACCTCCTGGGGCTCTGGCTCCCTCCTCAGCTGGGTGAGGCCCCAGGTGAGGCCCCCAGGAATGGACCTGGCCCTAGAGGCAGAGCTTCTGCGTTTTCTATTTATATGGGAAATTGCTTGCATTTTCCTAGTTAGAGACAGATCTGCCTGTTTGATGTTAATGAGTTTTTGAACCCAACAGAAACATAAAAGAGGAGACTCCCAAAGAGGAAAAATAGAAAATATAGTGCCATCCAAAACAGGCTGGGCTCAGAACCCACCTTGAATCTCACCAGCTCCTTTCTCTGTCTTCCCAACAGGGCCCCTTTCATCCAATTAAAGAAATCAAGATAAAATGCCATCCTGGTGAATAGCCTGCAAAACCAAACCAACCTGATTAGTCTGGACAAAGAAAATGAGGAATTTGGCTGATCAAAGTGGGCACAGGCTCCTGCTTGGACTCCACCCACTCCATTAGGCCTCCTGTGGACAAGAGCAGGCACCCGGCTCACCCATCAGGGATGTTTCCATATTCATTTTCAAATAGCCCCTTGCATCCTGGTGCAAATCTTAGCTGTCTCCTAATAACCCACTTTAGGACACGGATGTTCTGATCTGATGTTATTAAATGGAAAGTGGCCGCTTTCTAATCTGGAGAGAGGCAGGGGCACTTGTAACAGCCAGAATCAAAGGCCCGGTCTCTTTCTGTTCCTAATTATCAATAGTGTTTTATAATCTTATTAATATTGATACACAGTATACTGAAGATCTGTTAAGGCATAATGTATGTGGAAGATAATTAACAAGATCCGAGTCAGATCAATCGCCTATTTGACAGCCAACGGTGTGTGGCTTATAAATTATACATGGTCTAGGTATTGCTCAAAATGTTTAAAGTTTCTAGTCCAATCCTTCCGATCCAGCACTGGGAGAAGGCCTGAACCTTAAGGTACAGTCCCCAGCCTACCAGAGCTTTCTCTGCACACACAAGCCTCGCTTCCTCACTTAGAAATCAAAGGGTTCTGCTCACCGCTGAGCTCTACCCATAGCATAAAATCACACCTTTTCCATGTAAAGTGCACAAAATAAAAGGTGATATCTTGTTAAGAAAAGAGCTGATTAATAAAAGGAAAGTAATTTGCCTTTTGATTCCTGAAGGGAAGTAGATGCTGGGTGTTTCCAAAGGCAGGGCTGGTCCTTCTTGCTCATGTCACACAGGACCAGGGTGTGACGCTGCAGGAATAATCTCCACAATGCATCTGTGTGAGTGGACTCAGGAGCTTGGACTGTGCTCTGGGTCAAGCAGGGTGTGTGTGTGTGTGTGTGTGTGTGTGTGTGTGTGTGTGTGTGTACATGCCTACATGGCTACACAAGGGCAGAGAACACTATTTTTTTCTCTTGGCAGCATCCCATTAGGGACAACAAGCCCAGTCCACCCACTGCCTAAAGGAGAGCTGCTTCAGACAGTTCACACAACCATGAGCTGGAAATACATGCACTATAGACACACTGAGGTTTCGTGCCTGTCTTAGTCACTTGTCTCTTGTTGCTCAGACAAAATACCTGATGCCCCAAATTAAGGAACGAGAGGATTATTTCATTCATAGCTTGTGAAGGCTTCAGTTTGTCATCAGCTGGCTCCAAGGCACGACAGAGGGCAATGCTTTTAGGTGGCAGAAGACAGAAAAAGTGACAAGAACAAAAGGGGTGGGGCAGTTAGCAGGGGCAGTCCCAGGGCAGGGGCCGCCCTCACACCCTCTCTGGCCTTCCTCTTGCAGAGGAGGAGGAGGATGCTCACAAGGTGGCCTCTGACCGGCTGCTGAGTTAAACTTCTAAACTTCTCAAGTTGACACAATGTATCAGCTATTACAATGCAGCTGGGCATTTGTTACTCAGCGTGGTTGGCCAAGAGCTGGAATTCAAAGAAGCTATTAAAAAGCTTTAGTTTTGCAGGGCTCAGTGGAGTAAGCACTTCCCTGGCAAGTGCAAGGGCCTGAGTTCAATCCCTGGTTCCGCCAATAAATAAATAAATAAAATTAATTGTAAAAAGCTTTAGTTTGACCCACTCACTATTTTGTTTGTTTGTTTTTGAGGCTGGGTCTCTGGCTAAGCTGTGTAGGCCAGCTTTGTGGGGGGGGGGAGTTGTTTATTTATTTTCATTTATGTATTTGGTACAGAGTCTCACTATGCAGCTCAGACTTGTAGTGATCCTCCTGTTTTCAGCCTCCCCAGTGCTGGGATTATAGGTGTGCACCACCATATCCAGACTCAGTCGCCAGCTCAGTGCACCCTGGGACAGGGCTGGCATGACATGGGGGACTGGGAATCGAACCCTCGTCCCTACACTTACCAAAGCAGGCATTTAGTCTGCTGAGCTATCTCCCTGGCCCTAAGCCTTGTGTTTGTGATGCTCCTCCACAGCCTCCATAGAGGCTTACCCTCTGATCTTGCAGATGGAATCATTGACTAGCTGTGTAACACAGCACCAGCAGTGTCTGCGACACACACTGGGCTAGACTGTTTCTAATCTCACTGCTGCTATCCAGAAGGTGGAAATAAGAACCTGTCTGGCCTGGCAGCAGTGATGAGGATAAAGTGCTGTGAGACAGTGTCCAGTGTCGCATCCACAGCATGGTCCTGAGAACTCTTAATAGCTCCCTGCTGGACACAGAGGTAAGCCAGGGCTGCCCATCTCACTGTACAAGCCCATGGCCTTTCCCACTGGCCATGGCCCCTGGCTTCCTCTCTGTGCTCAGCCAGGAACCAGAGGCCAGGCCACAGACTCTGTGATCTCTCTATGCCCTTCCCAACAGGTCCTCTCCCCTTGTAATGCCTTTTCCTGCTATTTCTCCTTCTCAAAGCTTCAAGGTATCATTCAGATGTCACGTTCTTCAAATGGCTTCCCCTCCGCAGAATTTAAACAACATCTCTTTCAGGACACTCCCCGAAAGGTCTTCTTGGATTCCTGCCACAGGCTCCAGTGTGTCCCCCTCACTAGGGAAAAGCAAGGATCACTTTCCGGTGCACCCATCTCCCACAGCCCCAGTTCATGAAGGACTGTACAGGTGCTCAACATCTGTTAATCTCGAGGTGTTTTAGCCCAGCTGCAGGAAGCAAATCCCCCTCGCACACTCTGCTAGATTGTATCGGTGTCCTCGGCACTGGACAGAACACACGTACCAAGGATGCCCGAAGGAACCATCATTTCTTGAGGATTTCCTCTGGGGTCTGATGTGTGCTAAGAACTCTGCACATGCTGTCTTAGTTAAACCCCGCAAGCGCCCTGTTGGCTGTGTCTCACCTAACTGGTGCACTACGACAGAGACCTTATACCTCGCCTTTGTCTTCCTGAGCATCTAGCCCACCACAGTTCCGCAGAGTCCCTTATGGTCAGGTGAAATAGGGCCACCTGCCTCTGCCCAGGGGAGTTGAGAGGAAGCAGCAGGCTCCACTTCCAGGCCCCTATCAGCTTTCCCTGCAGTGTCCCACCCGTCGTCCCACCCCTAGAGGTAGAGGAGCCAACAGTGACCCTGAAGCCTAAAGAATGCTGCAGCCACAGGGAAGGCTGCAGAAGTAGAGAGCTGGGAACTGGTAACATGATGGGAACTCCATTCGCACTTTGCTGAGCCACTGAGATTCTAGCATTCTTCCTTGCAGCTGTTACCTGCGGAAAGCGAGGTCCTGCTTAAATATCTTTAGGCAAAGTAAAAGATTATGGGCTAGTATTTAACTCAAACCTAGCTATCTCTGTTTCCTGTGATTCTAACTGCAATCTTCGGAGGAAAAAAAAGAGGGTCAGGGAGATAGCTCAGTAGAATAAGCACTTGCCTGGCAAGTGCAAGGGCCTGAGTTCAATCC
>PVKA01028787.1:18925-29117 GCA_004027165.1 Ctenomys sociabilis
CTGTAATCCCAGCACTCGGGAGGCTGAGGCAGGAGGATTGTTGTGAGTTCGAGACCAGCCTGAGCTACAAAGTGAGCTTAAGGCCAGCCTGAACTGCACAGTGAGACCCTGTCTCAAAAAAAAACAAAAAAACAAAACCAAGGTTTTCCAAAACATGGAAAACTCCACCACGAATCTGGAATGCATCTCGCAAGGAACTCACCCTTAGACAGTTTTGTGAAACTGCTGAATTGTGGACGACTGTGGGGAAGAGGGAGGTGGAAGGGAGGTGGTGTGCGCTGCATCTCCTCCTAGTCCCAGCCGTGGGGACACAGCGAGGAAACCAGGCCTGAACTCTGCGCTCAGAGCTTAGGGATTTAGCTCAGTGGCATAGCGCCTCTCTAGCAAACAGGGGGTCAGGAGTTCAATTCCTGATCCAAAAAAAAAAAGACCTTAGAGTAGCAAGAGACATGGTAAGGAGGTTCCAGCTACTATTATAAATTACTGCTTAGCGCCCCAAGACCGATCACTTCACTCCACTCAGAGTATGTGGCCAAGAATTTAGGGGGCACAATTGGGAAGCTTGGCTCTAAGCACTCCCACAGTGCTTAGAGAGTCCACTGAAAGATTCCCAGGGGAGGAGAGACCACAAATAGGGCCTGGAGGGATGCGGGCCTTCACCGGCAGTTGAGTGCAGGATTCAGCTAAACTGGGGCTGTCGCACTGGACCGCTGCAGATGGCCACTTCGTGCAGCCTCCCCCAGCTCAGTGATTTTGTCTCCAGAGGATAATGTCCCAAAGGAAAATCCAGAGAACGAGAAGGTGGAGTCACGAGGCTTCACTTTTGCCATCTCCTCTTGGCCGCAGAGCCACTCATGTGTCCGGATCCAAGAGGAGATAGGGTCTCACTTCTTATGGAAGAAATGCCGATAGGTTGGTGGCTATTTAAAAAATCCATTCACCATAACAGAAAAAATATCAACTTTGCTATAGTAGAAAGGAGCCTTATGCCAGGACAACGTTGAACAGGGTTCGTGGGAAAGAGGAAATGGTGACAGCAGACAGGCCACCTGCCTGCCCCTTGGCCACTGCAGTGTTGTCTGTGAGGTGACACCTTGGGCAGGCCCTCGGGGCTCACCAGGACCACAGGTCTGCTTGGGAAAGGAGCACAATCTGCCTTGCCTTCTTCTGTGGCACATTACATGACTGTAAACGTGCTGCCCAACCCATTACACAGACCTGGCTCAGCGTGTGTTAGCCAGATCCTGCGCTTGCCTGGGAAAGAAAGTGAGGGTCACACAGAAGGCCCTGCGCTTGTCTCAAGAGAGCTGGGACTGTGCCGGCGTGGTTATCACACTGTGATTAGTGTCAGGGGCACGGTGGAATCCATGTGACCTCGACGCCCTTAGCAATTCCTTCCATTTGTGAAGTGCATTCATCAAGGGCCAGGGTTCTCTGGGAAAAAGGAACCAAGGGGGGAGAAGAGAGAGACACACACACACAGAAAGACAGGGAGAGAGACAGAGAGAGGGAGAGACAGAGGGAGAGAAGGAGAGAGAGAGACAAAGACAGAGAGGGGGAGAGAGACAGTGAGAGAGGGAGACAGAGGGAGAGAGACAGAGAGAGGGAGAGAGAGAGAGACAAAGACAGAGTGGGGGAGAGAAACAGAGAGGGAGAGAGACAGAGAAGACAGGTAGAGAGAGACAGAGAGAGAAGAGAGAGACAGAGAGGGAGAGACAGAGATAGGGAGAGAGACACACACAGAGAGAGGGAGAAAGACAGAGAAGATAGGCAGAGAGACAGACAGAAGGGGGGAGGGGGAGGATTATGGCTCTCAGCTCCCATGTTTATGGAGGCCGAGATGTCCCATCAGCTGCAATCTGCAAGCTAGAGAACCAGGAATGCAGGACTGCCATCAAATCTCGCTCCAAAGTCCAGCCTTGGGGGGCTAATGTGAGTACCTGACTGAACCTGAAAGCCCAGGATCCAAGAGTTCAAGTGTAGAAGCATTAGAGAAGACGCTGCCCCAGCACAAGAGAGTAACTGAGCCTTGCTTCCTACTTTCTGTTCTGTTGTGGCCCTCTAAAGATAAAATGATACCCTCCTCCTCACCAGTCTGCAGATTTAAGTGCTAATCTCTACCGGAAACACCTTCCCAGACACACCCAGAACTAATGTTTTACCAGCTATCTGAGAATCTCTTCACCCTGTATGTTGACAGAGGAAATTAGCCATTAACATAAAAGCATTATGGGTTCCAAAGTTCTTTCACACACCTTCCTTCATGTGAAGATCACCTCCAACTTACAAGACAGGGAGTCTATAGCCCACACATGCCCGTTTTACAGATGGAGAAACTGAGCTCAGAGAAGTTAAACCAAGACATGCTCCATACTAGACAGCTGTTGAAGAGCTCTAAACTCTACATCAGCCTGAGGCTCAATGATTTAAATTTCCAAGTTCCTTTTCTGCCAAATCCTTCTCCCTGCAGTCTTGCCATCCTTATTTTGCTTAAGGGCCAATTACATATATATATATAAAATTGTATGCATGTATCTAAATATTATACTGTATCAGAAGTATAATTATCATGTGATAATTAAAAATCATTTAAAACATGGAATATCTGTGTACCAGCTATCATACAAAACACACATATACTGGCTCCTGGAATCTTCCTGGCTCTAATTGTAATCACAGCCCACGGATTTGGGAAGCTGGCCTAGGAAGCTAGAGTGACTTTGTCAAGGTCACCTTAAGAAGAGAGCCTGGAAGAACACAGAGAAGAATCTCAGTCTGCATCTGTCTGGCTCAAAGCAACTCAGGCACCACTGCCCTGGGAATAGCTCACAACTGTTCCTCCTCCAGCTGAAGCTGCAGCAGTGGGCACCTTTGTCCCCAAAATGCTGCACTGAAGTGGACCCAGACCAGGGTGCTGTCCCCGTGCTGTGGCAAGGGAAGTATTCACCGCGGTTAGCAGCTGGGAGTGTGGCGCTGGGCCTCCTCTACCTTATCAATTATACATGGTCCCGGGCTAAGTTCCTGCGTCCTGGGAACTGGAGAGAAAAGGTGCTTCCAAAAAAAAAAAAAAAAAAAAAAAAAAAAAGAGATAGTCCTAACAGGGGGTCCTCGCTTAACCACTTCCCTGCCGCCTCCTCCCCAGTGGCGGGCTCTGGGTTAGGCACTGTTTCCTGTCTGCCAGGTCTTGCACGGGCCAGGCAAGCGCGGACTGCGCTCGCGGTGTGCGCTCGCGGTGTCTCTGGGCGTCCCTGCCAGCTAGCCTTGGCGGGCCCTGTCACTTCAGGCCTCGTTAGTGCCCCGGCTCAGATTTACACAGATGTAAATCAGGTCATTAGCACCTCGGCGCTGGCACGGAGGCCCGCCCAAAAGGGGACTCCAGGGTGGCAGGGTGGGGGTGGGGGCAAACTTCGAGCCTAACTTAATATTTAACCTCTCTGACAATGGGGCTGTGAGCCTTCCCCACCCTTATCCGTGGCCGCGGCTGCAGCAAGAGAGTCGATAAATAAATGTAGATAACAGATGGGGCTGGGCGGGAGGAAATGGGTTGCTAAATTATACATCAGATGCTAGGTGGCTGGCTGGACCTAGGAGGCGACTCCTACAGAGAAAAGCTTTCCTGAGCCGGCGCCCCCAGCACACCTCACCCTCCCTTTGTCTGGGAGAAGCCCCTGAAGGCCGCCAGGTCATTGTGCGGCTGGAAATTGAAGGACAGATCAAGTGGGGGGAGGCGCGGATAAATTACAACAGAAAATGTTTCCCTAAAAAAAATAGTGCGCAGCAGAACTTTCAACTTCTCTAATTTGGAAAGTCAAAAGTTTAACCAGGCGCCAGGGAGCTGAAGCCTGACTGCTTCCCTGCCTAGTCCTGCTGGCCACCTCCGTTGGTGACAACAGCTGTGACTCCTTGCTCTTCTGTAGACTTGGGCGTGGAGGTGGCACCATAAGGCCTCATCTTGGCGCTGAAGGGTCCCGACTAGCTTCCCAGTCTCCCAGCCCCACAGGGTGTACGCCCAGGCTGCTGCGGGTGGGTGAGGACCTGCAACTCGGGAGTCAGACCTGAGTTTCCACTTGGGTTTGGTCATTGCCTGCTGAAATGAATTACTTGACGTCTCTGAGCCAGTTTACCTCTCTATGGATTGCAGTCAACAAAACTGCTTTTGTGGAGCCAAGGAAGTTTTATCAGAGTTTGGCCAAATTTATCTTATGTCTGTTATTAAAGTTTTATTGGAAAAGAGCCACGCCCATTGAATTACTTATTGTCCATGCTACTTCATGCTACCGCGGTGCAGTGAAGCACCAGAGCGCACGTGGCCCGCAGAGCCGGAGCTAGTTCCGTGCAGCCTTCGCCGACAGGATGTGACTTCAGAGCAGGTGTGGAGGTGCAGCCTGGTGCGCCCCGACTGCGCCCCACGGGAGCTGCTGCTCAGGATCGCAGAGAGGGCTGCAGGAGGCTCCGGCATCTGCTGCTGTTCCGTTCTCCCCTGCTCACAACTCCATTCTTGTCCTCAGTCCCAGCTCCAGGATGGCGATGACACTGGCCACAGCTGTGCTTCATGCTGCTGAGCACGTATGCAGCACGAATGGCACTGCTTCTCACCATGGACGTGAGAACAGGCAAGGCTTGGTTGCTACTGAGTCACATGGCACAGGAAAACTTAGGACCTGCAAGTAGTAGCTCAGAAGCAGGTGAGAATAGGCAAGACCCCAAGGCAGGCCTGTGGCCTCATCCACAGCCACACTGGTCCCGAGGTGCAGAGCACAGAGGAGAGGAGGCCCGAGTTCCTCCAGAGCCCAGGGTGCAGAGGCAGAGCTGCCCCGCAGCTGTAAGAAGACAGTGCAGCCCTCTCCCCACAAGACAGCAAGAAAACTGAGTCCCAACCCCATGCCCCTGGCTCCTGCCTTCCCCCACGCAGCCCCGGATGTGTGAAGCCAGGGGTCCTGGTTCAGCCAACCAAGGTGACAGGGAGAACTGGGCTGACTGACTTTTCCACACACAGCAGCGGGTGGACAGCTCCCAGCAGCAGTGCCTCTCTCAGTCCCCACAGCCAGTCCAGAGGTTAACTTGTCCCTGCCTTTTACATGAGGACCGTGGAACAGAATCTGTGTTCTCCCAGCCCAGGCAGTAGGGCTCCTGGAAGCCCTCCACACCGGCTGCCCCACTCAGTCGCTCAGCTGGCTTCGAGTGATGTATGTGCAAGGACCTACGTCGCATGACTCATCCTCTCCAGAGTAGCAACAGGAACTTGAAAATCAGCCCACAAGTCCTGCCCCCAAATACCTCCCACCTGCCCTCATGGACTGCTTGGCTTCTTGCTGGTCTTTCCTGCAACACAGTCTGAAGAATTACAGGGCTCACTGGCAGCCCAGCTAGAAAGCCTCGCTCCCTAGGCCCTGCACAGTGTTGCCTTCCACCGTGATGTGTGCAAGGCCACCCACCAGTGTGATGGCACTGCCAGAAATGCCAAGCACATGGACTCAGCACAGCATCCATGTGTCAGTGTTACATCACGAGCATCCTGAGCACTACCATGGTGGTTCTCAAATTCCCTGAAGCCCTTTCATCCCTGGGTGTGTTCAGGCCTCTTTCAGGGAGGCCTCTGGGACCCAAACTCCTTCCTCATACTTCATAACATCACTGAGACATTATCTGCTTTTTTTCACTTTCATTCTCTTGTAAGCATGCCATAGAATTTTCTAGAAAATCTATGATGCCTGATGCTATCACCACACCGGTGGTCATGAACGGATGGGTCCTTTAGACATTTTCTAAGGTGAAGTCTTCAGCGTGGCCAAGAGTTCTCAAGCGGAAGGAAGTCTTGAGGGCAGGCTTCAGGGCTACTGCACGGCTGCCGACTTCTCAGGACCCTTACAACAGCCCAGTGGCATAGCTGCTGCCGTCTCTCACAAACAGATGAGGAAACAGCTCAACAAGGTGCAGTGAATGAATGTAGGTCACACGGTCAGGAAGCACCTGAGACAGGGCTGGAAGCTGGTTTGGTGTAGGACTGGGGATAAGTTTTTCCACCCATATGACCCAGGCCTGTGCAGCTCTCCTGGGAAAATGCTGCTCCTGGCATGGGACCTAGTCAGCTGCTCTGTGGGCCTGCTGCCCACAAGACAGGGACAGTGTTTCCTAGAGTGACCCCGGAAGTTCTTTCCAGTTGGGTTTCTCTAGACCCAGAGTTCAAAGTGCCAGCTGGCTGGGACAGGGGAGAGTACAAGAGGACAATGACAGAGGGGTCAATGGGGACAGAGCAAGGAGGCCAAAGGACCTGCCACCTTTGTGCACTGCTTTCCCCTCAGATTTCAATGTTCCTTTTTTTAAAATTTGGATAGAGTCTAGTCAGATTTCGCCAGTGAGTGTCTTTGGCAAGTCGAAATTACTTTAAAGAGAAAGAGAGAGAGATACAAAACAAACCCTTTTCAACACTGAATGAGTGGGCCCAGCCTCGCCTTCCCCCTGCTCGGCACAAATGGAGTCCCCAATGGCCTAGGCCGGGCTTGGCTTTGTTCCCTGTGAATGAGAGAGGGGAGTACCTGCTCATCTCTTAAACAAACATCACCGTTTAAGCCAGTACCAGGACACCACTGTAACACAGTCCTCAGAATCCCTGACTTCTGCTGGGTTTGTATGCGTGTGTTTTCATTTTGCTTTGTTTTGGATATGTTGTAATTCTGCATACTTCAAAAGAGGCTTGGGTGGTCCAGGGTGGGACTGTACTCTTCATTCATTTCCCTTCTATGGGGCTTTTGTGCATTTGTTCCTTGCATTGGGGTTATTGTTTTTGCCTATGGATTTGGGCTATAAAATGAAAACATTGAATTTTTAAAAAGAAGGAAATATGGTCAGAATGGAAGTGCCTTGAACAACTAAATTCCACCTGCAAACATAACGTCCTGCTTTCTGCTTTCTCCTCCTCAAGCAATAGTGGACTCCTGTCCACTGAGTCAGATCAGCCACACCTGCAGCTCATCTTGTTTCATACTCCTCCCCACCATCCTGCCCACTCCACCTCCAGCATCTGGGGATTGAGCCTTCTTAATTGGTCCTAAGTGTTTGGTATCACAGGAAGGAAATGAGCTTTGGCTCTTTGAACACAGAGCATAGCCTTGGGCAAATATCACTTCGGGATTGTCTGCCCTTTGTTGCCCTAGCTCACCTTCACATTTACCCGAGGTTCCCTGGGCCAGCTCACAGGCTCCTGCGCCAAGCGCTCAGGGTCTGTCTGTGTTCCGTGGCCCCTAACGTTTTTTCTAATAGTGCCAAGGGAGCTTGCTCAAATGCAGAGTGCCTTGGGTTTCACCTGCAGAGAAGTCATCCCCACAAAGATAGACGGTGGTGACTGGATGAACATCTCAGATCCTTGTCCCTTCAGGGACAAAATGGTGACACTGAACCTGCTCATCCACAGTCCCACCTACTGTTACCTGAGGCAGCTGTCCCTTCCTCTTGCTGTTATTTGTGCTTCCTGAGACCACCTCACAAATGAACTATCTGCTCCCACATTCTTTTGTTGAGATCCATTAATACAGGCTGAGCATTCCTAATCCACAATCAGGAATACTCCAAAATCTAGAACTTTTTGAGCATTAGTATGAGGCCACAAGTAGAAAATTCTGCATCTGATCTAATGGGATAGGTATCTTAGTTGCTTTCCTGTTGTTGGGACAAAATACTCAATATCCACAAATAAAAGAAGGAGAGGTTCATCTTAGCTCACAGTCTATAGAGGTTTTGTTACATAGTTGGCTGACTTGAAGGCAGGGTAGTAGTGGTGTGGCAGAGGACAAACAGTCCCTGGCATGGCAACAGGAAGCCACAGACATCCTCTTTCTTTCTCTTTCTTTCCATTCAGGCCATAAGCCTATTAGTACCACCCACACTAGGGTGGGCACAGTTCAGGTGTGGAGGAGGGACTTACCGAAGAGGAAAGGCCCACCCAGGATCCAGTCATCTCCACAAATGCCCTTCTATGAGTACATGAGGGCTGGAGAGATAGCTCGGCAGTTTAAGTGCAAGCCTAGCAAGTGCAAGGACCCAGATTTGATCCCTGGTATTGCGTGCCATGCCGGTCCCGGAACCCTGGCATGCTGAGCTGGCCACTGAAACCATGTGCTGTAATCCCAGTGCTGGGGAGGCTGAAACAGGAGAATCACTATGAGTCTGAGCTGTGTAGTGAGACATAGTACCGAATAAATATATATATATATATATATATATATATATATATATATATATATGAGTACATGAGGCTTTGGGGGGGCATCTAGGTAGGCTATGGCCAAAATATAGGCACATTACAAATACTGTATGGACCAGGGGAATAGCTGAGCAGAGTAAGTGCCTGCCTGGCAAGCACAGGTCCTGAGTTTGATCCACACTATGAAAAACAATTGCATAAAATTGTCTTCAGGCTATGTGTATAAAGTATATATAAATCATAAATAAATTTTGTATTCAGACTTGGGGCTCATCCCCAAGATATGTCAAGATATATATATATACAAATATTCTAAAATCTGAGAGAAAGACTTGAAATTTTAAATATATTCAGTTCCAGGCATCTTGAATAAAGGATACTCAGTGTGTACAAAAGATTACTTAACCTACACAAGTCTCAAGTTTTCTCAGTACTAAAAAGGAGTTGGCAATATTCCCCTTCCAGAGCTGCTAATGAACAGTATATAATAATTACGACAGTAGCAAAACCCGAGAGTGTGCACGCCATCCATCACCCAGCGACAGCATCTACAAGGCAGAGCTGGGAAGGGGTTGCAGTGTCCTGTGATTTCATGACCACTGTGGGTTGAGGTTTTTCTTTGGCTAGCTCAGGCTGCCTTAAGGGTGGGTTTGGGGATGAAACCGTGGCATCCTGCACCTGACTGCATTTGCATAAGCAGGGGCTTAAATAACTGAGCTAACCAGCAGGCCCCCCGCGGATTAGTATTGAGGGCCAAGGTGTGGAGAACAGGTGCTGCACACCTGTATCCTTCTTTTTGGATACCTGTGACAAATGAAAAATGGCTACTATATAAAAGAAAGGAAAGAAAGTTCTCTGGGTGAGAAGACAAACTCAATATGATAATTTGTCAGAAAAATTTCTGATCCTTTCAGAAGTAGCAGGAAGAACAGAGAGAGCTTTTTTTAATTATTACTTTTTAAAGTTTCTAATGCTAGGAGAAAATATCATACCATGTCTTATAAGTAGTTTGTAAGTCAAAGATACAGTATAAATCTTGAAACAAAAATTAAGATTTAACAATTTTCAGAAAGTTAATTAAATCTTAATTAGTTAACATTAAGTTAAATATTTCAAAACAACATTGCAAAATTAAAAGTAAGTCGTGAGTCCACCTAAGAGGCCAGAATGTTGTGTATCATATGTATGAATCTGTGATCAATTCAGAGTACTCACATAGTATTTGAATAGATTAATATATACAAAAATATCAACTAAGAAAAGGTTTTCATGGTGGTAAAGGATTAGTAAGAATAAAGCATAGCATGAATACTGGAATAGCAAATATATGACCAGCGCTTCTAAGAGTTTGGGGATAAGATATCGCACAAAGTTCTAGTATGTTGTGGACATAGACGGTGTCATGGCGCTTATTGGTGGCCAGGTATCACTTGTGGGACTGAGTTGCTCCTATTTCCTTGATATACACCCTGGAGAGCCAGACAGAATCATGCCCCAGGGGGTGCAGGAGAAGTCCATTGTGGAGCGTGCTGATGGACATATCTTGCTGTTGTATACAAAAGAATAATTGAAAGACTGCTGTTGTATACCTCATTTTCTCCTGTGCTTAATTGTTTGCCCAATTTGGTGAGTTCTTTCCATTCTCACTCATGGAATTGTCGGCATTTTGCTCCCTCTCTAAAATCTATTTAAGTAGTCTGTGTAGAGTTGGCTTTGTCATGAAATTCTTTATTTGTTCTTTGTCATGGAAGTATGTCACTTTTCCATTACACTTTTCTTTTTCTGGAACCAGGGATTGAACTCAGGCCCTTGCACTTGCCAGGGAAGCGCTTATCCCACTGAGCCATCTCCCCAGTCCCCTTCTCCATTATATTTGAAAGAGAGTTGTGCAGGGTATACCAGTCTGGGTTGAAATTTGTTTTCTTGCAAGACTTGAAGTACTTTGCTGCTGCTTCTCCTTCTCCTTCTCCTCCTCCCCCCTCCTTCTCTTCC
>PVKA01028788.1:0-29016 GCA_004027165.1 Ctenomys sociabilis
AAATAACATTTAAAAAATTTTTTAAAAAGCCATATCACAAATTTATAAAAAAAAATAAATCTTGGAAACAACCCAAATGCCCATCAATTGAGGAATGTACAACATGACTATTTAATATACTATTCGCTGTATTTTATAAATATATTTTTATAGATTGGTTTATAATAATATCCAACTATGGAAATATAAACCAATCTACATTTCCTTATATTTTTATTGATTCCCCTAAGTAATTTTATGAAATCTAAAAGAAAATTGATAGAAGATATTTAAGGAACAATTACTTTTTTTTTTTTTTTTTGTGGTTCCAAGGATTCAACTCAGGAGCTTGAGCTTGTCAGACAGGTGTTTATGCTGCTGAGCTATATTCTCAATCCAACAATTGCACTTTCATTTATTTCTTTACCATATAAAAAACTGAGAAAATGCATTGTGAATTGAGAAGGTTGCTAATGACTCAATCAACTAGAAGGTACAGTCTTTTTGGAGAGATGAAAGTATCATTTTCTATAAGGACAAATATTATAGTGCCTAAATTCCCAATAAATGACAGACTAGAACTTGGCACTTGGGTTGCAACAGTGGCCCAGGGGTCATGGCCCTTATCTTCAAGGAGTCTACCCTGCGAAGGGGCTCTTAGCAGTTATGACTGTGAATTCAATAGAGAAATGAAAATGAAGTGATCAAGAGGAGAAGTAGTTCAAGAGTAGGGATTAGCATAGTCTCTGGCCTCTTGAGTAAAGTACAAAAGTGGCAGGGAGAGCAAAGAGAAGCTGAACTTCTTGAAACAGAGGGAAGGCACAGAAGTGATGTAACATCACCATGGGAGTACCAGGTAGGGTCCTGACAAGATAGGCCGCATGGAAGACAAGGCTTCTGTGCTGTATTCATTGGGGAACTGAAACAGATTCCTACCTTGAGCATTATTCTGGTGGTGGTTTGGAAAGCATGCCACTGGCCTCCACCAGGGACCATTGTGCTTTCAGCATATGATTTGTATAGAAAAAGAGGTCTTGGGAAGCATCTTGGAATCAGACCCAACAAGACTTAGTAGCTGATGAGAGGGAGGTAGGAGAGAAAGAAGTTCTGTAACACTTTGGTTTTGAGCTTGAAAAAATGAATTTCTTGAATAATATAAAATATGACGAGTACAGCTGTGAATTGCTGATTGCGTGGGATGTATTTGTGTGAGATCCTGGAGAGAGATGTCACATGGATCCCTGGATAGATAGCTTTAGGAATAAGAATATTTGGGGGTGAGTATAGACTTGAACTCATCTTTATATAGATGATACTCAGAGCTACAGAAGAGGAAGAATTTCCTTCAGGGGAATACGTAGATTGAAAAGAGAGGAAAGCAGCTGACACAGGCTAAGGGGATCCAGCATTGAAGGGAAGGTGCCTAAGCAAGAAAGACTGTTACAGGACAGACTGAAAGGAGTGGAACTAGGAGGGCCACAAGGCCCCAGCCAGTTAGGTAGGAAAGACTTCTGGCAAGTTATCTATTTTTGTTTACTTAACCATGGAAATACTTTTATGATAATCTCGATTTTGCCTGAGAATTAAATGGAATGATGATTATAAAACAAATATGAAGTTCCATAATGCACAATCCTATGTGTGTAGGATATACTAAAATTCTAGCTGCTGATAATAGTGGATCAAAAACTGGGTCATCTCATTCAGACTAAAGCTGCCCCTTGAGGTCAAAGACTTTACCTCACTCATCCCAGATCCTAGAAATGGTAAAATGGTGTCAAGGCTTCCTTTTGGGACTCTCCAAGTGGCTGTACAGAAAATTCCAGATGCCAAGGAAGAGCAGCAGCATCTTTATTCAGGAGAAACCTGAACATTTATCTCTGCATAAGAACACTTCATTAGGGGAACTTATAAATGTAACTAAATAATGCATTGTAGGTGTTGGAGATGCAGCTCGGCGGCAGAGCCCTTGCTTAGAATGCACAGTGTCCTGAGTTCAGCCCACAGCAACAAACCCACACTCTTCACCTACAACACCCTTCACATACCGGTGAAGACTACTGAAACTATTAGAGTGTGAATCTGAAAGCAAATGCTTTCGGTAAATTCGTGAGTTTGTGAGTTAAAATCACTGAGATAATTGTGCTCCTTGTCTTACAGCCGTTTGTTGACTAAATGCTGACTAACCCCTGTCTTTTCAAAGGCGTGGGAGACCCGACTTGCTTTTATGTGGGTGTGATTTTTATCTTGAATGGGCTCATGATGACGCTGCTCTTCTTGTACGCTGTATACTTGAGGTAAGACACTGAATTAAAGATCTGACTGAGCTTGTCTCACCACATTTTCTGTAAATGTGGGACTAAGAAAACTATACAATCCTGTATATAATTTGTAGCAGACTCTTCCTTGGTCAGCCCATCTTTTGTGATAGGAGCAGTGCAACTTTGTTTGGAGGAACGGTGCCCTGTTTCAGAGGCTAAGTTGTGTATTGTAGTCATTTGCTTTCCTCTCAGGCTCTCTAGCTTCTCAATGGAGGGCAATGAGTTAGTTTTTGCCAGTGATAAATAAACAGCCTCGGAAGATATCTGTCTTTCTCACAAAAGGATGTATTCCACAACCCTTCCTCTATTCCCTTGACCTGTCACATGGAAATGATGCCCGGAGCCACAACAGTCACCCTGTGGTCATGATTTAAAGTCCTTGAAGAGCAGACATACCTGGCCTAACTGACTTGAGTCGCTGAACCAGCACTAGCAGACATTTCCCTCTTATTTTTTTGTTGTCGTGAATGATATAATAAGCGCTCAAATAGTTTAAGCCACGTTTGTCAGGGCTGTATTTTTTTTTTTTGTTTCTCACAGTGAGACATATTCCATTAGCTTTCTTTATAGTGTTTTTCATGAAATTTAAAACATGTAAAGTTAGAGATCTAGATTTAATCTTCCAAAATGAACTTACTGAATTTCATAGAGCTTTGGTCAGTATAGCTTAACCTTCTTTTAGGGAGTTTTGGCATAAAATGACTTGCACAGAATCAGAAAATTAGTGATATACTTGGTATTGTATCATGGATCATGTCTAGCATATAAGCTAAAATAAAGTATAAGGTTGGAAAACTTGACAGAAGAAGTAAAGTTTTAGGAAAATAGTTCATATTATATATGCAGAAAATAAAAAAATAAGAATAAACTATTTCAAGCATTTAGGAAATTTATGATGTTGGGGCACTGAGATAGCGAATGAGACTGGGCATGGTGGTGCACACTTGTAATCCCAGTATTGGGAGGTTGAAAACAGGAGGATCACTACCAGTCTGATCTATGTAGTGAGACTCTGTAGATCCTGTGCTAAATACATAAAAAATTATAGATTTTATACTCTAGCATTAAACAAAAATGAAATTATAAAAGATGCTACTTAGAACAGTGAAGTATCTAAGACTAGAAGTAACAAAAGTCATGTATAACCATTATAGGAAAATTGTTAAACATTGATCAACACATTTAAGAAAATGGGAATAAACGGAGAGATATATCATGCTAATGGATTAGAAGATGACAATTAACCCAGTGAACATTCTGTCATAATTTTCTTGGCCCCATTAGCTGATTTTAAAGTTAATCAGAAATGCAAATGACCAAATTTAGAACGTTTTTCAACAGTTGCTTTATCAATTATTTCTGTATCGTAGCTCTAATGTAAATAACACAGCACACTAGACAGATGGCTCACAGGAATGGAGGAGAGGTCAGACACAGAAATGCACACTGAAAAGCACATGGTGTATGACAACAGATATTGCAGCCTGCCCTTGTGGATGAGGGCAGGCTTTTCATAAGTATCGCTGAACCTGTACTATTGGTGGTTATATAAATGATCTCGGAATTGAGATAACAGCTCTGGTTTCAAGAGTGTTCAGGAAACACTTGTTCATTTCAGTTAATTACTTACTAGCTACATGGATGTTCACTTTATAATTGTTCTATGAATAAGATAGTTTATATATGGTACTTTTCTGAGTGCCATGAAGGAAAATGCAACATAAGGCCCAGAGATGTAGCTCAGTGACATAAGCACCAGCTTGGCAAGTGCAAGATCCTGAGTTTGATTCCCTGGTATCACTGAAAAAACAAAACAAACACATAAAACATTAGCGTGCTGGGGAGGTGGCTCAGCCACGTAAGCACCTCTCTGGGAAGTACAAGAACCCAGGTTCAGTCCACAGCACTGCACGCTGTGCTGGCCCTGAGCTCCCGGCACACCATGCCCACTATCACAGCTGGGCCCGGTGGCGCACACCTGTAATCCCAGCCCCGAGGAGTCTGAGACAGGAGGATTGCTATGATCTGAGCTGGGTGGTGAGACTCTGTACCAGATAAATAAATAGGTAAATATAATTAAGTTCTAAAGAGCATTAAAAGCCACATGAAATGTAATTAAAAAGTAATAGGAATTCAGCAGTGGTTGCTGTCTTGCATGGTGCTATCATTCAAATTTGTTGTTTAGGTTACCAGATATAAACCTGGAAAAATTGGTTTAAAACAATACAAAACAAAATAGCAATTAAAAAGTAATAAAAAATTTAAAAGCATAAAAAGGAAAAAGTTTTAAGCATTAATTGCTCCTTTCAGAAGACCAATGGAAATAGGGAGTACAATTATCCAAACTATCCTGCATATATACATGAACATATCTTTTCCCCTTCTTTCTTTTCTTCTTTCTCTCTGATATACACTCCTCGGATTTTCTTTAGTAAGAGTCTGTCTGTGATCACCCACTTCTAGGCACTTTCCTGTTTGTCTTTTGGACTCTTCTCTTTCTTCATTCATTCCCCCTAGTACTTGCTGTCTTCCAAGTAGGAAGCTGGGGACAGAGCAAAGCATGAGATCCTGACAGATGCTGTTGGTGCAGGGCTCGGAATGCTGGGAGTCTGCCCAGAAGTGGGTGTGAATGCTGCATCTAGGAAATGGTTCTCACTTTTTTATGGCTATTGGCTGCCTTCCTACGTTGCTGCTTCCATCAGACTCAACAAATTAATACATGCAGTCACTGCGTGCTGTTGCTGTTAAACAAATTGGGAGACCTTATGTGTCAAGCAACAAAATTCAGTCTCAAAAGGCAAAATTTCCTCCATTTGGAATATCCAATGAATGTGATATAGACTAAAGTGCTAGTCTGTTGGTTTAAAAATCTTTTTTACACTAGAAATTTATACTGGCATTCAAACCAGGGTAGGTTTAAACTTGCAACCCATCTGCCATGAACTTCTAGGGTGCTGAGATTATAGATGTGTGCCACTATGCCTGGCTTATTAAAATAATAATTATACTCACAAATTACCTATTTTATTTAGAAAATATGAAATATAATAAATGAATAACTTTAGATTATAGTGTCTGTACAATTTTTGTATTTGTACTTTCAATATTAAAACATCAATTACATGGACACTTCTGAAAGTTTTAGTTATGTTTTAAGTACACAAAAATAATTTGAAGTTCTAAGATTTTAGAAAAAGTCTCCCCTTGTCTTACATTAATTATGATTTTATACTTTGTTTTTTTACAGTGGGAGTCAATTAGGAGGACTAATTACAGTACTGTGCTACTTTTTCAACCATGAAGAGGTTTGTTTTCTGGAAAATGATTTTAAGATCTTGAAAGGCTGTATAAGAACAAAGAGATATAATCATTAAAATAGTGTATAGTTGCATATTATTTGTGAGCTGGTAATATCTGGTAGAACCTTACACTGCCAGTTGGTATTTTAATTGTGTTGAGCTAATTTTTTGAATCATCTGATGTTAAAAATATATGGAATATCTTTCGTGCGAACTTACATGTACATGTGTTCAGTAGAACAAAGGAAACACTGTACTTATATTAGAAACCTTTCATTGTTGCCCTTCGTTCTGGCAAGCTCTATTGGAGGTGTCTGATATCCTCGTTGTATGGATTCTGACAGTGAGTTTTTACAGGTTGGATTACAGATTCCACTCTATCTGGTGGAGCTGAAGTCCTGCTCTTTCCAGCATTGGGGATTGAAGCCATGGCCAGTACACTAAGCTGTCTGTCCATCCTTAGGCTGGGATCAGACTTTTAATTTACCTACCTCAGCCTTCCTGAGTACAGTGATTATGTGTATGCTTCCATGCCTGGATAATTTTCTCTTTATATGTATTTTACATTTTGTACAGTGGTAAGAAGACTTAGCAGGAGAACTGCCTTTTTAACAGGTTTTTAAATGTTGTAATACAGTATCAAAATGTTGTGCAGCAGATCTCTAGAATGTGTTCATCTCACTCAGGCTACACTTTATTTTTTTATTTTTTTATTTTTTTATTTTTTGTCTTTTTGAGACAGGGTCTCGCTATGCAGTTCAGGCTGGCTTTAAGCTCACTTTGTAGCTCAGGCTGGTCTCGAACTCACAACAATCCTCCTGCCTCAGCCTCCCAAGTGCTGGGATTACAGGCATGCGCCACCACGCCCGGCCAGGCTACACTTTAAACACTAGCACTTCACCGGGGTTGGAGCCTGACCACAGGTACAGAGCGCAGGTTTCGCCAACCACCACCTTTCTTCTATAGCATCTTGATACATAGTGTTGAATTAGAAGTAGGGATTTACTATTTCATTCTGAAGGAATGTTGCCCACTACACAGTGCTCATAGAAACTTATGTAGAATATGATGCATTCACTAGACAAAATGTTGCACATGTACAAACCATGTCCCCGAGTGTTAGGTCCTGAGGACATGGAGGTGAGTCTGGGTGTTATCTCTCAGAGGCTGAATATGCGCTATGCAATGCCTCAGGTTGTGTAGGGCAGAAGTCTTTATGCGCTGCTAGTGGGTTGCCTTAAATTAGACAAGGGAATAGTAAGAACTATACATGAAATAATCTCGATATTTTTTTTAGTCTAAAGCAAACAAGTACCTTGTCATGCAATAATCTTTTGACCTATAGAAAAAGCCTTGTATTTTAATTCTTTAGACTACTAATAGTATAAATTAACTTTTTATGCAATTAAAATTCATTTTCCATAGTTTACAATTTGATTTTCTTAGGACAATACCTTTTAAGACTTTTGCAGAGTAATAGGATTTAGTGTCTTGAGAATTCTTGATACAAAATTTTTGTCATACTCTGATGCATATACCTTAGAAATTATCTCAAATATGCATGAATATTTAATACTTATATTTATACATCACATTACTTACGTTATGTGCCTCACACTAGTAATTCTCACTTATTTACTGTTGTCTTTAAAATTCGTTTAAGGATGTATTACACACACTTAAAGGGGATCTTGACTACTGTTCCCCCTGGATTTGTTATATGTAAACTCCTGGGGTTTGTGAATGCCCCAGGTGACACCTGTGTGAGTGTTGCTGGGGACAGGTGCGCAGCTCAGCACCCACGATGTCTGGATTACACATACGAGGCTAGGCCGTGGATCTGGCCTAGGAACCCTCATAGTCCCTATCCCCGTTGTCTTGTCACGGGGACTTGCTTGTGCTTGGTCCCATTGATCTGGCACTTGTTTGGGACCTAGAAGATGGTCCCTGTACTCACTGGTCCTGTGCTAGGAGCTCAGGATGGAAGAGCTGTGCCTGGCTGTCAGAAGTAGGATCCAGCCAGGGAAGCCAAGCCCTGTGTTGGGCAAATGATGCTTGCTGTCGTGGACCTGACATGACCCTAGACTTCATTCATCTCAGGCCACTCGTGTGATGTGGACGCCACCTCTCCGCGAAAGCTTTGCATATCCATTTCTCATGCTTCAGATGTATATTTTAACCGTGATTCTCAGGTAAGTTTTATTTATAAAACTCAGCTAAGTAACTTCAAGTTAAGTTCTTGAACTTTGCATCAGCCTGTCATAATTGCCTTATTTACGTTATGGTTTTAAGTTATTTTAGAAATAAACTGAACAAAGAATTAAGATATCATGTAAATTATAATACAAAAGTTGAACTCCATTTAAGAGTTTAGGATACAGGCTTTAGATGACTTTTTAATTAAAATATGAGATCATTTATTGTTTTCAAGAATTCAACAGTTTTTTGAAAAAATAGGTTTAGTTCCAAGTTTATGTAACTCATTGTTTTCTAAACTGTGTTTGTGATACAGCAGGCATATAAGTGCCATGTGAAAAGCTTTTGTGTACAACAGAACAGAATTTTCAAAATATTCGCTTGGGGTTGAGGTTGCAAGAGAAAGATGGAGACAGTGAAAGCAAGAGCACACACACACACACACAGAGAATAAGAATGAGAACTCATTTCTGAGTAATGCTTCTACCAGTTCAACTAGTTTTACCTAAGTTATTTTTCTTTTCTTGAACACATTGTATTGGTATTAAGTTTATAAGCATTTCAGAAATTTAAGGAGGCTGAGAAACAAAATAAGTAGCAAAATCTCATAAGTTTATGATAAAAATAAGGTCCATAAACTCTTAGTGAGAGCTGACACTGAATGGAGTAACTATATCAGCGTCTTCTCCAAAGTCCCAGGGCATTCATCCTATTTACGTACCCTTGGCAGAATTCCACCTTCTGTGGAAATCAACCCTCCTTTCCTTCTTTCTTTCAACTGTAAACCTGTGCATCACTCCCCTGTACACAGATGTCCACATCTACATTCCATGTATTTAGAAGGACCTTGCTTGTGGCAGACCATGCCCTATTTGTCTTTCACCTCTGAGCACTTAGTACCCATCTATGTGAACAACTGAGGTGTTCCTATGGGAGCTCATTAAGTGGCGGTCAATTCTGCTACCTGGGGAGGCCTCAGACCCTAGAAAGGAGCAGGCTACCTCCTGATGTGTCACCTGCCTGGTAGCTTTACCTGGAGGCTGCAATTAGATTTGGTTATCAGCTCCCTGTCCAGATTTCTATGTTCAACACATTGCCTCTGAAGAAGTGTGGTGAATAGAGTTCCTTATTCCCGCCCCTCTCCCTTCAGTCTCAGCTTTATTACTTGGAAGACAGGATGATTAATTGATTGGGTGGGGGTGATGTCAGTCTGAGTTTCGCAGATTGCAGAGAGCTCCTTAGAACAGTTAGCATTATAGCCTTGAGGGTACACACTGTGCTCTTTACCTGAGCTAAAATAATTCTCCCCAGAAATTTGGATTACCAAGAGCTGAATGAATACTTTGTATTCATTCATTCATTACTTTGTAATAATATTGCCAAGCAATTTGAATATTTAAATTTTTGCTTTTGAAAAGTTATCTAATATTGTAAGTAACAACTGATTTTAAAAATCCAATACAACCTTTATAAAAAAAATGACTCTTTTAATATTTCTGAAAAACTCTTGGATTTCTTTTTTCATAAAAGATCCTCAGCTCCTCTGTGATAAGAAGTTTTGGTTACCAGTATGTTTTAGTATTGCAGAATGGACAATTTATATTTCAGTCACAGTAATATACTCTATTCCAGAATTAAGCATTAATTTCTTGTCTTAATTTTTCCTTAAAATTTTCCACAGTTGTTTTCAACAGTTGTTAACTTATTTCTTCAACAATGTTTACACTTTTATGTTTTCTGAAATATAAAATTGCTGCTACATAAAAAGTGTAGAGGATAAACATCTGGAGGTACCCACAGCCACCATCCCATCCTACTTGCTGGCCTTCTGAAAGAGTATTTAATTTAGAAATTCATACACATTAACAGGAAAATGGACTTTTATATTTAAAGTATTTTATTTTATGATAAATTATATATTATTGAAGTGTTACTTATAGTTTTCTGTTAGTGAAGTGGTCACTATTTTTGAAGTGATTTTTAACTTGAGTTACACAGAAAGGTAAGGGCAGCATTTAGGTGTTGTATCATCTTGCAAACAGTATATTTTTTTGAATGGCTGTCTTCATGGCAAAACTTACTGCTCCCACTTCTCTCTGCTAAGGACCTGCAACAATTACAGAAGACACTACATCGCTCTCTGTCTTGCCAATGTTGCTTTTATGCTTCCCTGGCAATTTTCTCAGTTTATACTTTTCACACAGGTAAGATGACTTAAAACTAATTGAAGTTGGATGAAATGTGGACTATTTAGTTTTATACAAGTTTTAAAATGCAATTACATTTATGCTCTAAAAGATTTATAAGATATAGAGTTATTATAAAATTTATACAAATGTATGATTTAAAAATATAATTCTGCATTCTTTAGTGTATGGCTCACTGATGAGTAGTAATGGTTGACGTGTAAAGGACTTTTTTCTATTATTTTTATTCACAAACTTTCCTATTGGAAGGTGAGAGACCATCTATGTACGTATTTCTTGTAGAAGTTCTTATCAGGGGTGTCCAGCTACACCATTTCTAATGCCAATCCTGCTCTTTGTGGTTGGTGTTTCTATTCTGGTTGACCTAAATGTTGATCATTTTGTCTCAAGAATAAAATATTATCTGGAACCATGTCTCAAAGCTGTGCCCATGATATTGGTACCATGAATGAAATCTACATCCAGCTTCCCAAAATAACTAGGGAACTAATGGGAATTGCATCAAAGTTGGGAAACAGAGCAAAAGTACAAGTTTGATGAAATTTCATAGCACAGATTTTCAGCTAAGGCTGACAAAAACCCTAACAGTGCTGCTAATAATAATATTTTATATTGGAGATGAGAAATTCTGCCACAGAGCCTATCAGTTGCTTTTCTCTCCATGCTGGGTCAAAATATCCAACACTCAAAATTAAGGAAGGAAGAGTTTATTTAGCTCAGTTTGAAGGCGTTTCAATCCATACTTGCCTGGCTCCAGGGTGGAGTGGTGCATAGCAGAGGGCAGAAGTTCCTAGAGCAGAAAGCAGCAAAACAGTAAGGGCAAAAGGGTAGAAGCAAGGGCTATGGTGGCAGAGAGAGAGAGAGAGAGAGAGAGAGAGACTTCCTTCCTTATACTGCATAGAAGCTATCTGCCTAGGCCACATATAGTACTCACACCCCTAATCCCAGCAGCACTCACACCTACAATCCCAGCAGCACTCACACCCATAATCCCAGCAGCACTCACATCTACAATCCCAGCAGCACTCATACCCATAATCCCAGCAGCACTCACACCTACAATCCCAGAAGCACTCACACCCACAATCCCAGCAGCACTCACACCTACAATCCCAGCATTGGACCATGAATTAATCACTGCGGCCTTGGGAGGACAGCTAGACCCATATCGTAATGCACCGGCCTCATGCTGTCAATTATCACCAGTTTTAGCCCTTCAACTTAATTAGCACTGTACATTTAAAGAATGTTTAAGGTATTTCTACTGCTCTATTGCCTTTTAGTTGGCCCCTTTCAGGTTGCAACACAGAAATGATTCTTCTGTGGCGCTCGTCGTTTGCACTTGCCAATGTAGGAGAGTGTATTTTTAATGAGCATCACATGATTTCATTGTGAGCAAATTTGTTACTCCACTATGCTGATGAAACTTTGAGAAGTGATCGAAGACTATGACGTATGTTTAAGTTGGAAAAATGTGTTATTGGCAATAATCATCCTTCAGAAAGCTCACCCTGACTTTGAACATACTTTTCCAATCATTCTTGTCACATTCTGAAGCATTTCTGTCGTCCTCTTTTGTGAGTATCTTTAGCTGTGCTGTCATGGCTGCCTCCATATACAAAGTGACTCAAAATGTTTAGCTTTCATGGCCATTTGAAATTTCACAGTGCCCGATCCAGCGACTAAGGAGGCTGAGGCTCTGGCTTCAATCCTCAGCAGCACATTAAGTACAAATAAGAAAGAAAAGAATGCACAGTACTGTTTTGCCGAGCCTGCTTTTGGTAGAATGTTTTACAGCAGCGGCAATTTATCAAATTATTTTTTTTTGTTTTTTTTTTTCTGTAGTTTTATTGAAGAACAAATAGTAATGAGACAGTTTCAAATCAAATTAGTAGGACAGATTCAATAATTAATACACTGAATATTATTTTCTTAGTGGTTATTTGTTGTACAAAATGCAGACATGATATTCTATTTGCAGACACTATTAGAGCAGATCACTCTATTCATTGAATTAAGAGAATGTATCTGTATATTTCTCTTAACTAATATACAGATACAAAATGGTCATTCGTTTACATCACCTTATTTGTTTAGTTTTGTCTTTTAAATATTATAGGTGTGTGAATTCAGCAGATATTCCAAAATAGTCCAGAAGTCCATAATAGTATTGGGTTTTCCATATGTCTGGCAATGTCAGAAGTTGATGAGTCTTTTGTAGCTCAGCATAACACAATGGCTTTACTTCTTTTTTTTAATTTTATTTTATTGAACTGCAAATGTCAATCAGACAGTTTCAAGACACCTTAACAATACAGATTCGATAAATCAATACATTGCAAACTGTTTTCATAATGTTTTGGTATTGTACAAGGTGCATACATGATATTATATTTACAGATATTATTTTAGCAAATATCTCTTATCAGTGAATTAAGAGTGTAGCTACCTACTTATCTTATTTTTTTATACCTGAATTATATCAAAAATTCAATAATTATTTTCCTAGCGGATGACCGTAGTACTAGAAGCCGACATAATATCCTGTCCAACCACCATCAGTGCAGATCTTGCCTCTCCTAGAATTATGTAGAAGCACAGCATTATCTATCTCAACTGTACTGTCTATACACACACATCATGATTTTTTCTTTCTACACCCTTTCCTTTGTCTACACCTGTCAAAGGTGGGCACTCCATTGTCATTCAACTAACTTAGGTGCTTGAACTCGACACCATAATCCAACACAGTCCAGCATTCTACAACAATAGTGAGTTATTCAAAGAAGTTGTCAACCATATCCATTTACAGCTCAGCTTAATATTATGGCTTCACAATGTATACTTCATTTTTATACTTTTCTGCTGGATGGTTAAGACTTAGATAGATCTAGGCTTATATACCAACACATGTACTTTATGTTTCTTATGTGGTCAGTGAAGTCCCATTTGTGATCACATGTCCTTCTAAAGATGCTCAGGAACGAGGACTCACACAGCTCCCAGAACTGTTTTAGAAAATGGCAAGAAAGTGAGAGTGGAGGAGGGTCTCGATAGTGTGGTTAATGGCAGTGTGTCTTGTATCAGGGCAAATGTTTTTAAAATTTAAATGTACATCATATATTTTGATCACCCCTGTACGGAAGTTCTGTGGAGGATCAGGGAGATAGCTCAGTGGAATAAGTGTTTGCCTGGCAAGCTCAGGGTCCTGAGTTCAATCCCTGGTATCAACAAAAAAACAAAAAGACGCTGTTTAAGGGAAGTTCTCTGGAAAAGTTCAGCAATGCCTTAGTAATTTTCTGTTCATTCAAATATTTGTATGAGACTTTCTTATGTATGAGATTTATATGTTTGCCTTTTCATAGTAATGGGATAATGCAGTTATTTTTCCAGAAATATTCTAGGATTTTAATCTTACTTAGATTTTCATAAAATTAAAACAAATTAATGTATTTTAACTATACTGTATAAAAATATGAATTAAGGAGCCAAAGATTGATGACACTTAAAAGAAAATAAACTCTAAAAGATTGATGGAAAGCTAGAATATTTATGTTATTCTAGAATATTTGTTATTAAGGTTCACAGTTTTTATTAAGATTCACTCTCCCTGACATACAGTTTTGATAGCACATTAGACTGCTATAGAGAGTAATATAAGCATCCTAAAGACAACCCTGGGCTTCACCCCAACCCTTGCCATAGCCCCTAGTGGCCACTGAGAGTAGATAAATATCCAGGGGTGGAGCTACTAGACTTTGTGATACTGCCAACTTGTCACCTTTGTATGTATCCATTTTGCCGTGAGCAGTGGTATCTCCTTGTTTTAGTTTTTAGTTCCCTAATGACATACAATATTAAACATTTTTCTATGTGCTTGTGTGTCACCTTGGTGAGCTGTTTGAGTCTTTTGTCCATTTTTAGTTGGGTTGTTGCCCTATTATTGAGTTGGAAGAATTCTTTGTCTATTTTGGGCTACCACTTCTTCATCTGATGTGTGTTTTCCAAAGATTTTTCTACGGATCTCTGCCTTCAGTGTTGTATTTACAAAGTTGTCACCAAACCACAGGCCATCTAGATTTCTTATGTTCTGTTATGAAGTTGTACCTTTAGGTCTAAGGTAAGAGGCCTGTGTCTACTCTGTTCTGTTTTCTTGACTGAAAGCCCAGAGCCTCCAGCCCCGCTTGCTGGAGGCCGTCCTTCTTGCCTTGGCTCGGTGGCCAGAGCTAGGCTGCCTGGGTCTGTCTGGGTTTGCTGCAGGCTCTCTGTTGTGTAACTCGTCACTTCGACTGTTTTTCTTCAATTCCACACTCTCTTGCTTTCTATCGTTTTACACTGAATCCCAAAGTCTCTTGGTCTTTGCTTCTTTTTAAGCATTTTCTCTGTGCCTGAGGTTTTGTGCAGATTTTATTATGATAACTTCTGTGTCGTCAGGCTTTCTTCCTACTTCATTCCTCCTTGACAGTTTCTAGTGCTTCCCAAATCAGTCCTTGAACTTGCTTATCAATGTTTTGAAATTTTTAGCTTTTTACCGCCTCTCTTCTTAGAATGTAAACTATCATGACTGGTTTCCACACTATGTACTCTAATATATATCTCTTTTTTACTTTCAGATATTTTCATCTCTGTGTCATTTTGTAGTTCCTTTTTTTCTGACCAGTCTTCTAGTCCCACACTTCTTTTGTTTTTATTCTTCTTTTAAACTCATACTGATTTCTTAATATTATTGTAATATATACTTCATCTGTTTTTTTTTTTTTTTTTTTTTTTTTTTTTTTTTTTTTTTTTTTTTTTTTTTTTTTTTTTTTTTTTTTTTTTTTTTTTTTTTTTGTTTTTTTTTTGTTTTTTTTTGGTGCAGGGTCTCACTATGCATGCAGCCCACATTCATAGTGATCTTCCTGCTTTTTGCCTCCCATGTGCTGGGATTACAGGCGCGCGCCACCGCGCCCGGATTGCATCGCCGGCTCAGCGCACCCGAAGGCGGGGCCGGCACGGCTGGGGGAACCAAGGATCGAACACTGGTCCCTGCGCTTACCTAAGCAAGCACACTTCAACTTTTTTCTTCTTTCCAGCACAGTCCTGGTATTTTCAATCTTTGGCCATGTCAAACACCACTCACATTCAAATCCAATGGTGTCAGGCATGGTTTTAAGTAGTCTGCAAGCAAGGTTGGCTTCTGTATTTCTAGAGAGTTATAAAAAAAAAAAAAAGAAAAATAGAAAAAGATATACAACAGGGCCTATACGTGGACCACAAAGCATAACAGACTTACTCTCTGGCCTCTTAGCTTGCTAATCTCAGATCCTATACTTGATTTTAGCCAAAAGGCCAGGAAGCACTGCTACTCCCAGGGCCTTTGTAGATCTGTGTCTGCTCCTCTCAATTTTACCTGCATTTTGTAATGTCTTACTTCCTCCTCTCAAAACACCTCAATAGTTTATTTATTTTTGGAGGAGCAGAGTGGTAATTTGAGACCAACTTAATACTTTCTCTAGAGATTAAATTAGTTTCCAGCAGGCAAATAAAGGCACTAATGGTCTTAAATTATATTTGTATAATGAGTTTAAGATGCCTCAAAGGTGGGATTCACCCCTTCTGTAAACTGTTTTCTGATCACTTGTATAGTCCTTTGATACCCCAAACCAAAGCCTAAGTACTTCCCAAGCTCCTCCTGGCCACAAAATCTGTTGAAATGCCTGCCCCCAGCCTACGTGGATCTCCCCAGTGCCTCACAACCTGCCTGTATTGGAACCTGCAGCAACTGGAAGATTGGTTCAAATTACTTTGTATCCCACTTGCTCAACTGGAAGATTAGTTCAAATTACTTTGTTTACCATGATAAGAAATATGTCTTCCTTCCTATATTATCTAAACCAGCATGTGTTTGCTAGATGTTTTGGTGAAAACACTTTTGTGATGTTGTGTGTTTGTTTCAGGTAGCCTCATTATTTTCCATGTATGTTGTGGGGTATGTTGATCCAAGCAAATTTGAGAAGATAATTTATACGAATATGGTAACATTTTTAATGTTATAAATGTAATATTTTAATGTTATAAATCAAATACTAAAGTGAGCTCCAGAGTATATAAAACAAAATTGATTCTGATGTAGTAGTGTTGATGATATCTAGAAGGAAAACTGGGAATATACATTAGCAATGCTACATAAAGCTTTCAACTAGATTATGAATGTGGTGGCCTCTCTAAAACATTTTTATGTTTTAGTTTTGGCTTTAATTTTGAAAGTCTTTTTCCCCTTAGCCTTAGGATTTCTAATACCTATTACAAATATGAAATTATACAATGGAAATTTCACATTGCTGCATCTTTCTTTTTATCTTAAGTTGTAAATGTATCTTCCTTAAAAGCAAAAAGAAAATAATTAAGTCTCATTAGTGATGGAAATCATGAACTAAACAACAAATACAAGATTAGCAAAACACAATTCTAACTCTTCTTTTATTATTTTGTTATTGAAATAATAGAAATAGACCTTTTTTCTGTAGGTGGCAGATAGGGAAAACAATTTAGATGTGCTATTATCAAGATTCTTCTTGAATTTTAGTACTTAGAAAGTAGCAATGTCTTGAACTTCTATGGCACGTGACCATTAATCCATTTATATGCTAATAGTTGTGTTAAGAATTATGATATGTCTGTAAGTATTCATTGTGCTGTATGTACAATATGCTTAAAACAAGCTTTTTCATTTTTCAGGTTTCAGTTATCCTCTGTTTCTTTTTGATGTTTGGAAATCTAATATACTTATCCTCTTACTATTTTTCATCCTTGTTAATGACATGGGTAAGTGCTGGTCAAGCTTATGCAGGTTTTTTCCCCCAGCTAAGATATTTTGTTTAGTTGTAGGTGTAGGAGAATAAATAGCACCTTTTTGCAATTATTATTCATATAAAACATTTCCCAGATGGCTTTTCTCTTCTTTACCCTTAAAAAATAGTATAGTGCACTAGATCCAAGCACACCCATGTACATATGTTACATATACTAACAATTAAACTTATTTTAAAAACTCAACCCTTAGAAGAACTTATAATTTATAAGAAAATGCCTTCTTTTCTCTTAAGTTTCTTTAGTTCCTTATAGTAACAAAACCACTGCCCAAAACATTTTTGCAGCTCCTTAAATTGCCATAGACTTAGGCACATTCTTTTGAATATTCTCCCTGATATCAAATCTTTGAAGGTTAAATTTGATTTTTAGAATTGATTAGTGGACTCGAGGGATCCAGATCTTGATCACATTGTGAGGGGACAACCACTTAATAAGACTGATTTTCCTGCACCTACGACTGAGTTACCTTTGAAGGCAGTTTAGAGAGTGGCGCTCCAAAATACTTTGAGCTATTGAAAATAATGAGGATAATGACAGCCTCTTTGCATAGCCTGTTCTCATCAAGCAGTGCTCACCTCAACAAGAGCACTTACTGACTATTTCGGCATTATTCTGAGGTTTAGTTTCCTCTACCCTTTTTGCCTCAAAGTACTGAATCTCTTCATTTTCTCCCACCCCCACTCCAAATATGTTTACTCTTTCCAACGCTGTGTCAAAATCATCAGCATTCCAAGGTGGTGGTACCTACACACCATCTGTCTGTCCAGCAGGGTCAGCCTGCAAGACATATGCAGCAGAACACAGGGAGGTGCTGGCGTGATTCAAGGGGCAGTGCGGTGTGTAGCAGAGTGTCTCGCTCTCACTTGGAGGACATCTGGCACTGCTCTGAAGTGACTAGCTGAGAAGAAATGTGGCTGGGGGCAGATGAAATAAAAGAGTGTGGCTGAGCGATGTTCGAAAAGTACAATTCATATAAAACATAAATGCCAATGCCATTGATTTACTTTTCTCTCACTTGTATTTCAGGTGATAATGCTAAAGAGACATAAAATTCATAGACTGGGAATATCTGAACTCAACTTTTGGGTGAGGTTCAATGCTTTTAACTGATGAATGTAGGTGATATACTTTTAAAATGACATATAATAAGTCTTATAAATAGCTACTGTCAAAAGGAAATAGTCCTGAGCTAGCATTTATTCTTTTTCTGTGGGTGTTGATGCATCTGTTAAAAAACAAAAGCATACTGAAGAGCCATAATTTTATATTATATATTATACATTACTTATTACATGTTATATATTGAGAGGGTAAAACTAGAAAAGTTCTAATAAGTTGAGGAGGGAGAGTTCTACTCTGTCACAGAACAGAGCAGAAGAGTTGCCAGTTCTGCTTTCTACAGGCTATCTTTGTCCCTTATGGTGAAAGTGTGGAAGTATCTGACAGCTAAATTGTTTGATAACACGGAAATTCTAATACATGTTGTTTTTTAATTCATAAAAATTGGGCAATTTTACAACTCAGAAGAAAATCAAAATTTCAACTGGAAGCTAAGATCACAAATATCTAAGAAATAAAAAATTGAAGTATAGGAAATTTGACAACAAGCAGAACACATACTTTTCAAAATATTCATTATATATTTGGAAAAAAATATATACAGAATCTGAATAAATCTAACAAAATAGTAATACATTTGTATGGGGAAAGATGTTTAAATCTTCTTCAGATGTGGAGATGACCCAGGGAGATGAGCACTAAGCCATGTCACGTGCAGGAAGGCACCCCAGAGGGCAGCTCTTCCCAGCACAAGTTTGAGTTGCAAGGAACGCCCACAGGATTGGCGCATGGGGCCCTTTGCAGGGCATGACACTGGGGTCCTCTGGTGTCTGCGCAGGGGAAGTTCACGCTGTCACAGACAGACGCTCCAGGCACAGCCAGGATAAATGCCTTCCACCAGATCCTATGTCCCCTTGACAGGCCATTGCGATCCTGGGTTCACTGTGGCCAACCAAGATGCTCTGGCTCATCTTGGTTGGGTCTGCCAGCCCTTGAACCAGCCCAGGTCCTTGTAGGGAAGAATGGTGGCTTCCTTACTTCTTCTCTTCCTCTTTCATTTTTATGAGATGGTGTCAGTGATTCACCGTCCTTTGATTCTGGGAGTCCGTATCTGTTATTTGAAGTTTGCACTACCACCGTTTTTCTGCGTTTAAATCCCTGCTTCATAGTCCATTCTCAATCTGCCAAGCCTTTATCCATCTCTATGGTGGGTTCTCACTTTCTTGGGTGGCGGCTCTTTTTCCTCTATCACTATTTAAAGGTCTCCCCTTAATCTTGGCAGAATTTTGGTCAGAAACAAATCTGCTGTGCTATTTTCTTTCCTGCTGACAGGGCAGGTGGCGCTTGTGCTGCACCTGTTCGCTGCATTTGGGGTTCTTATTTTGCTTGTCAGATTTGTTGTGGAGCGGTTTGGATTTAAGCTGTTGCCAGTTTCCTCAGGCTGCTCAGATATCTACACTGGCTCTCTCTGTAATCTAGGACAGCCAGAGAGTAACCACCAAGCAACTTGCTGTCAGCCTTAGTGCGTATTTCTCTTTTGCAAAGGAAAATTAAAATGATCACATTTTCCTTGCTTGAACAGGGACTTGTGTAATTTTATTTCCAAAAGAGTAACAGAAGCATTTTAATACAGTATTGTGAAATACAGATTTTCAGCTAAAAAACAATGTTTGGAAGTAAACATATGATCCCTATTTATTGACTGAGTAATCTATCAATATGAAATCGATATGAAATAACTTTGTATTTTCCTCTAGGTTTGTAATATGTAGAGTTGTGCTTATTTTATAGCAATATTTAAATTCTTTTCTGTTAGGTAAAATTTTCTAAAGGAGTATTCGTTTTTGAGAATTAGCCATATGCACTTCTATAATGCAGACAGTGTATGTCCCAGGATTAAAATCTGTGCGACCTTCTAGATATGACTGAACATTTTAACTTAGATAATTTTTAATTGGTAATATTGGACTTCTGTTTTATTTTCTAGCTAATTCAAAGTTGTGGTTGGTGGTTTGGAACCTTCATTATGAAACTTCTGACCTCAGAAATCTTAGGTGTTTCAGAACATGTAAGTACTTTCTAGTTAAAACAGTATAGTTCCAAAAAATATACAGCTGGATGAAAATTTGAAAATGATCTATTCTTACCACCTAATTTTACAGATGTTCCCATTGCTTCAGGGTATGGACCTAATATTGGGAGAAACAAATGTAAGACCCTGCACTTCAAAGGCCTTTTACAGGCACTAAGAAGCAGAAGGATTAGTGAATGCTGATTTAGTCTTCTAAGAGAAAAAAACCTAATGCTTTGTGTAGCAATCATTTGTGATATTTTAGGTGAAATAAAAGTAATCCCTTGTTTAATAGCTTTTTCATTTATTGTGTGTTAATCTATGAGTACTCGGTACCCAGCCCTAAAATGCAGAACTCTGAAAAATCTCTGTAAAACTATGCATGGTGGTGCATGCCTGCCAGCCTGGCACTCGTGCTGGGCAGGTAATTCAGTTTAAAGGCCTGGATTTAATCCCTTACCCAGCAAACCAAACCAAAATTTTGAGACAAAGGAAAGTAAAAAAACCTCTGTAGTTTCAGTTGTAATTATGGACTAAAATTATTATTTTACATTTTTAAATTGTCATTGGTTTATAAAAAGTGAAAAATGTTAAAAATTCTGCCTTATTTGTAAGAAACATAAAAACTTCATCTCTGATGTGGTATTTCTGTTTAAGACTAATTTCTTAATGGCCTGCTCTCAGTCCCTAGTTCCTACTTAACTACCTGGTTTAGGGAATAGAAAACGATGTTTCAGGGTGCAAGATAACTCAGCAGATGCTTAGGCAGACGCAGGGCCTGGGGCCAGGGTTTGATCCCTGGCATGCTGTACGGGCTACACCCCTGGGGCGTGTTGGGATGGTGACTGAGACTTGGCCTGGTGGCGCATGCCTTTAATCCCAGCATTTGGGAGGCTGAAGACAGGAGGATTGCTAGGAGGCCAATCTATGTAGTGCGACCCTGTAGCTCCTATAGACCTTGTAGACCCAGTAGATCCTGTACTAGCCAGGCGAATAAATTAAATTAATTAATTAATTTATTTATAAAAAAGAAATAAGCACACATGGGCAGCTACACAATGCTGTAGTATGAAACTGACCTTACCTGGTGCCATCCAGTCGGGACCCTGTCTAGTACTGAGGTCATGTGAATTCCCCCTCAAAAAGAGAAAGCAGCGCTGCTAACCAACAAAACATACATTCATGCAATTGTTCAGTAGAATTTTTAAGCATAAGCATTTATTTGCTGTTTATTGCTATCTTTATATAGTGGTTTAGTAGATTTGTTTCTGTTCTCTGATGGTTCTGGAAGGCTTCCCTTATTTTTTTTTATTTGTTATCACTTTATTTTGCAGTGCACAATAAACTCCATCTAGGCCTTGTAAGGCCTTATGAATTCAGTTGCTCTGAATTTGTTCTTGCCTTGCTCTGCATTCTTTTTTTTTTACAAATCTTAAAAGAAACACACATATTTTCCCTCAGTTGTTGTAAGTGACTTTGTCTAGCTGATGGGTGAGAGAAACACTTGAAATGCTAGTGGTCGGCGTTATCCAATGACAACTTATTAGTCAGTGGGTCTATTTTGAATCAGGAAAACAAAGAACTATTTCGTTTTATGCTGGTAGATAAGAGAAACTGTAAATGAAAGGAAGCACTGATAATGACTAAACTTGTTATGAAGGAAGTTCTGTCCCTACCAAACAATTTAGATTCAGGCTGTACATTGCTAAATACTATTCCTTTCCTGGCCTTCTGAGAATCCAGTGGAAAAATACTTCTCCTCACAAGAGGTAACCAGACAGGATGGCAAGAAGTAAGAAATGTAGTCAGTGTAGGCAACTTGATGAAAATAACCAGGCATAGAAAGGCTGATTTATAGTGTGTGAGATGAAAGTGGTAACTGGATTCTTGTTCATGATAAATTAGTGTCATGGCTAACTGAAAGGTGGTTTCTTCCCAGCAAGTGTTCATTTTAGCTTTACCATCTTCTCTGCTTATTTTTAGCCTATTTTTCTTTTTCTTTTTATATTTGTCTTTCTAGTAACCTTGAGAAGTCAGTGTATAATATATTTGCTTCTCTGTATTTTTTTTTGCTAGATTTATACAGACAAACCCATGTGCTACTCTTACTGTGGGCCACTTGTTGTGGCCGTCATCGTTTGTGCAATTCCACTTCATTTTGCTCTTATTTGTTTTTCCAGATTAGCTTGACTGACCTCATAGTAGCCAGAATCCTACGGTACATCAATTTTGATACCTTGATGTACATCTGCGCTCCTGAATCTTATCTCATGGAACCAGCGGTAGGCATATTTCTCTATGTTTTCCTTGTCTAAAGGTACGGAGATTTTTTACTCTTCAGCTTTCCTTTTTGTGTGAAATTCAAAATTTTTACTTAGATATACTAAATTTGCTTTCTCTGCCATCTTTGACTATACCATTTGCTAACCATATGGTGTTCCTCACCTATCTTACCTGTAAAGTCCATAGCTAATAGCCTTTACCCTAAAAAATAGTTAAATATGTTAATTTTGGTAGTTAATAAATAGGACCCACAGTAGTTACTATTATTACTGATCAAGGATTTTTAGTAATTGAGGACAATTCAGGAGAATAAAATCCATCTTCTTGTATTTTTTGGAAGAAATGAAATTTTTTTTTTGCATTTAGTACCCAAAGTCTTATTAAAATCTCTAATGGGATATTGGTAATGACTGTTAATAAGTACACAAAACTTACTTTAAGTTTAGAGATTTAAAATACATGGTGTCATTTTTGTTTTTTAAACGCATGCATTGTTAAGCTTTAAAATATTTACTTCCTTGTAGGGCTGTGAAATATAAGACTGAGAACTGATCTCAGGGACCATGCAATATAAATTTCCAATTGCAATAAAAGAAGACAAAGCTTAAAGAATTTGCCTAATGTGCACAGGGGAGCCAGGATTAGCTCATGGGTTCTGGTGGATCCCGGCATGCCTGAGCCAGCGCACTCTTGTTTGTCTGAGGCTTTTTTTCCACAGAACTGGAAAAAGTTGTCACTGGATCATTTTTGTTTAATGATGGATTCTGCATTAGTGATTAATACAATAATGAAATTTTGCATTCTGTTCTCCATCTAACCAGTTCCACAATCAGAAGCTTTTTATTGGCTACTAATAGTCCAGGAGAGTTTTGCTGTGGGCCAGCGAAGAGGAAAATGACCTGGTTCTAGCTTTGAAGAAATATATTTGAGGGCCGGGGAGATAGCTGAGTGGCCTGGAAAGCACAGGTCCTGACTTTGAGCCCCCAATAAGAAAAAGAAATACAGTGGAGATACATAACAAATGATTTTGCTGATACTACTTCTGCATTTATTCATACTTTCAGTATTTACTTTGGCTAGCCTGTTCCTTGTTAGCTCTTTTATTAACAGATGAAAGTAATAGAACCTTATAGTATAGGAAATGGCAACGTTGGGCCCAAGGAGCAGTACCACTCATATTTTAACTTGGTATTATCTAGAAAAAAATATACAGATCTGAGTAAAGAAAAACATAATGGCCTTAGCTAATTTGAGATTTAATAGTTATTAATCTTGAACATTTTGTATAACTAGTTTACAAGTTTGATCCTTACATTAAAAGGTTTTTTAGACTTTTTATTATTTGGTACAGGATCTAGCTACACAGCTCAGACTCATAGGGGTGCTCCTGTGTCAGCCTCCCCAGTGCTGGGATTGCAGGTGCATCCACACTCCCAGGGTCCTTGCACTTGCCAGGCAGGTGCTTAGAGCACCAGCCTATCTCTCCAGCCCCTATCAGAATGTTTAAGTTTATAAATACGTATTTTTCTAATGACAATAATTTCATTGTTGAGAAATATTGCAGCACTCACTTTGACATAGATTTTTATCAACTGTAAAATTCAGTAACTGTTTTGAATAATTTTGTATGTTTCAGACCCCACTGAGGTACATAAAGACGTTATTGCTTCCGGTTGTTATGGTGATTGCTTATTTTATCTTTAAAAAGGTATTTTAAAAATAGTTTTCCTTGTTTTGGTTTAGTTTTGTCAGAGATGGGTATTCCATTGCCATTTAAATATTGCAGGTGTGTGAATTCAGCAGAATAATTCAATATAGTCCAGTGGTCCACAGTAGTAGTGGGTTATCCGTAGGTAGGACTGGCAATGTCAGAGGTTGTTTACTTGAGCCTTTTACGGCTCAGCATGTTAATATGGCTTTACTTTTTATACCTCATTTTTATACTTTTCTGCTGGATGGTTAAGACCAAACACAAAAAGGGGATACAAATTAAGGACAGTTTTGTATCTATATATACAAAATAGTTAGGATAGATATACAGCTACTTCCTCTTCAACGAGAAGAAAGATTTGTACTAATAGTGTTTGGACAGGATATCATGTCTCCATCTTGTACTATGAATGACCATGATGAAAACAACAATATGCAATGTATTATTTATTGAAACTGTCCTACTATTCAGTTTTGAAAGTGTCTCATTGATAGTTGCTTCTCAATAAAATTAATAAAAAATATCTTTCCTCACTTATTTTCAGATTTAAAATAGGAACTGTAACAGTTTAGTGATAATTGTTCTGAATTATTCTTAAATTGGATATTATTCTAATATGTTTAATCACATGCATCTAATATTATACTTGTCTTTATACAAATCCACATTATTAACAATATTTTTATTCTTTCAAAAGATTTTACCAATTCCGTGTTAGGGTTGGGGAACTCCATTAACATTGTAGACACTCTGGAGAAATAAAATACAGACAACTCTGTCTTGGGCAGTCCTGAGGGGTGGAAAGAGGAAACATTATACAAATTATCACACACATAACTGAAGAATTACAACTGTGATAAGTACTAAGAAAGAAAACTACAGTGATGACCTCAGAATCCTTCACAGGTAAAGCATAAAGAAGTCTTGATCTATTTTGAGTGTAGACAAACTTGGGAAAAAATTGCATAAGCATTTATTTTCTTTTCTGCTTCTCTTCTCCTCCTCCTCCTACCTCCCACTTCTATTGTTTCTTGTTTGAAAATATATCTTGCTGAGTATTACAGCAAGTAACTCACTCTCCTACTGCCGCAGCCCCCAAATGCTGGTATTACAAGCTTGCCCACAACTCCTGGCTTTGTACAGACATTTAAATTATCTTTTTCTGCACATTGAGTGTTTTTGCAACTGAAGAAAGAAAATCATAATAAAGGAAATAATCTTTAAAATACCACCGAAGATAGGCTTGGTCTTGGAGTGATGTATCTAAAAGTCCATTTCATGACAGAGAGGCCTTAGGGATTTGTTTGTGCTTCTCTTTCTTTTGTGAATGATCTTTATTAATATTGATTAGCAGTTTCCTTGCCTTACATCAATATGTATTTACATTATACTTTTCAGTAGATACTGATTGCACTGTTTCTCTACCACCACACCAATAATGGCTGTGCTGAGTTTCCATACTTAAAGGCGAGCTGCATATTTTCTGTACAGGTCCCCATGCCCCATACTTCAAAGCATGAATAATTCATGTGAGCAGGCACCTCCCATTACAGCGGTACTGTTTTCCTCTTGGTCCAGTTTCTTAGGGCCAGTCGGAGACAGCCAGCACAGCATGTTACTAGGTTTTAGAGTTCAGGAGTCTTCTCTTGAGATGTTGACTAGGTTCTTTCAGTTCTGAACAAAGGTCAAGGCAAGCATAAAAGGTAGCAAGGTTTTACATTTGTTAAAGTTATAAAAAGAAAAGAAATGTGCTCTACAGAGCAAGTTTGGCTTAATTAAAGGCAATAAAGAAGCACTCTCTGCAGAAAAAAAAAAAGAAAAGAAAAAAGAAAAGAAAAAGCAAGGTAGGTCACTGAAAAGGTCAACAGCGGCTCCCATCCTGATGGCAGCCACTTTTGCATTTCCGAGTGTTCAGGCTGATGTCGGGGCTAGGCCTTCCTACCAAAAGCCTGCTTGGGCTCTCTCCAGAAGAAAGGAAGGTGCCATTGTCTCATTGGCTGCAAGTGAAGGACTCTGGAAGGTGTTCTGCACCTGGCATTCTGGAATTCAGTGATAGCAGACCGTGCCCACTGCTTTGGCCGATGTGGCATGCCCTAATCGGACTCTATAGAGAGTGAGAAGGGTGAGTTAGGTGGGAACATGTTCACTGCTCTCCATTCTCTGGCCAAAGACTTTTCCCAGTATCCATTTCTGTTCCATCAAGGCCATCTGTGGCATTCTTCTGGGACTCCACTTGAGCACGAGAGTGTGGATGCACTTTTTTTCAATGGCGAGACAGCCAGGATGGGGGAAAGTGCTAGCTATACCTGATGTTGCTGTGTCTTTAAAAACACTCAAAACCAAGATTCATAAGCTCATTAGTAACCTACACACCACAAGCCACAGTGCACATGTACAGTAGTGACTGTTCTCTCTCTCTCTCTAAATCTGTCTCTACGTCTGTCCCCTCTCTGTGTCTATGTCTCTTCTCTGTGTCTCTCTCCTCTATGCATCTGTCTCTGTGTCTATCTCCTCTGTGTGTCTGTCTCCATCCTGTGTCTGTCTCTGTGTCTGTATCCCCTCTCTATGTCTCTCTCTTTCTGTCTGTCTCTCTCTCTCTTCTGACTCTGTGTCTATCTCTCTCCTCTTTATGTCTCTATCTCTCCCACCCCTGTCTCTCTGTCTCTCTGTCTCTCCCCCCACACTACAGCCACAAAAGCTTCCCTCTTACCCACTTACTTGAAAGTCATTACTGAGGATACTGCTGATCCTCCTGGAAGTGGCCACTTCTATACAAATCACTTCTTGATTTTTTTTTTTTGGTGGAACTGGGGATTGAACTCAGGCACTTGAGCTTGCCAGGGAAGTACTTATTCCACTGAGCCATCTTCCTGGCCCCTCAATCCCTTCTTAGAAGGAAAGATAGTATGTGTGATGTGACATTTCTGTGATTCTACAAAATTTTAAACTCAGGGAAATAATGATTTTATCTTCTCTCCCTCAAGTTGGCATTTGCTTGTCCAGAGGACTACAACCTCATTTATGTAATTTCAAACATGATAAATTATAATGTTCAAATGCATTTATTTTCCTATGAATTTGAAATATTCTTCTGTGAAGGATGCTCTTGAATTGGTGTGAAAAGTTCAAAAGTCTAAATTTAGATTTCATTTTCAATTACAGTCCAGGTTTTGCATGTATACCTCTATAACCCCTTACTCTCTAGAAAGACATTCTAAGTTACCATTCAATGTTTTCTCCTTCATTCTGGCCTCGCTTGGACTACCTCCACTTTGCCTTTTTCCTCTCTGTGTCTGTCTGTCGCTGTCCTCTCTCTTTCTCTATCTCTTCCCCCCTCTGTCTCTCTCTTTCTCCTCCTACCTTACAGCCACAAAAGCTTCCCTCTTACCCACTTACTTGAAAGTCATCATTTGCCCTGTTGGGTATCATTTGTACTTTCAAGGAAATCTTTGCCATTTTCCTGGGCTCATTATTACTGGGTCCATTCTGATCAGTTTCACAGCCTCCTGTAGCAATCATATGGGGTTGAAAGAGTAGCCCGGGAGGCTTGCACGTCCATAGGTAGTTCATTATAATCCAGAGCTTTGAATGAAGAAGAACATGGGCCGGTGAGGTAAGGGGAGAGATCCTCATGTGCTAGTTCAGCTGTACAGATGCACAGGAGAAGCTACCAGAGGAGTGGACACCAATCTGCACCTCCCTGTTCCCATGCCCAGTAAAAGTGTAAATTGAGCACTAAAAGTAGTTATCCACATTAGAAGAGAAGCTTAGGTTTTCAGAGCTCAATTGTACCTTCAGATTTATTATTTTTTTGTGTGTGTGTATTTTAGTTCAGTATCCACTGATCAGACTCATAGCGATTCACCTGTTTTCAGCCTCCCAAGCACTGGATTTACAGTGGCACACCACCAGGCCCAGTTTCAGTCAGTCTCAGGGTGCCCTGGGGGTGGGGCTGGCAAGGCATAGGGATTGAACCCTGGTCCCTGTGTCTGCCTCAGCAGGTGATTTAATCCACTGAGCTGTCTGGCCAGCCCTTTATTGTTTCTTTATAGAACAAGAAATTCTAATGTTTTTATTTTTAAGAAAAAATAATGAAGACACAAAACAAAAACAATACAGAATTTCAAAACATGATAATAGGACATGAATAATGGTCATATTACATATTATTATCTTCAAAGTAGTTGCTCAGATAATCAGATCTAGGTTTGCAAGATTAATCACACAATTAAAAATTAACCTTTCTCAAAGTTTGTGGGTTGTCTTTTCACTCTGTTGACAATTTCTTTTTTTTCCATTTATTTTTATTTTATTAAAATACAAATGTCAATCAGACAGTTTCAAGACACCTTAACGATACAGAGTCAATGAATTAATACATTGCAAACTGTTTTCATAACGTTTTGGTATTGTACAAGGTGCATACATGATATTATATTTACAGGTTTTTTATAGCTGAATTATACCAAAGATTCAATAATTATTTACCTAGTGGATGACCATAGCACTAAAAGCCGACATAATATCCTGTCCAACCACCATTAGTGCAGATCTTGCCTATCATTGAATTATGTAGAAGCACAGCGTTATCTATCCCAACTGTACTGTCTATACACACACATCCTGATTTTTTCTTTCTACAACCCTTCCTTTGTCTACACCTGTCAAAAGTGGGCACTCCATTGACATTCAACTACCTTAGGTGCTTGAACTCGACACCACAATCCAACACAGTCCAGGATTCTGCAACAATAGTGAGTTATTCAAAGAAGTTGTCAACCATATCCATTTACAGCTCAGCTTAATATTATGGGCTCACGATGTATACTTCATTTTTACACTTTTATACTTTTCTCCTGGATGGTTAAGACCTAGGTAGATCAAAACTTATATACCAACACATGAACTTTATATTTCCTATGTGGTCATTGAAGTCTTCTCAGGGTTTATCTTGTAGTCCTGTACATTATTCTGTAGTTCCTTTGTCTGTGTCATCCATGTGGATGAGTCACGGCCAATGCTTGACCAGATTGCTCTC
>PVKA01028789.1:0-29017 GCA_004027165.1 Ctenomys sociabilis
TCTCCCTAGTATAACAAGCGAAAAGCAGAAATACAAAAGGAAATGTACAACAAGTAAAATCAAATGAGTCAGATAAGGCAAAGTGAATGGCATATGTTGCAGGATACTAATCAGCTTTTCTTCTGGATGGTTAACAACCTAAGATCACAAGTCAGAGTTGGAGAAATAGAAGAGCCACAAGGCCAGCCAACATTTTGGACCTAGCCTTTCAAGGTCAGCGAAGACTCAGGGCATAGGCAAACCTGTACTGCAGTATCATGAGACTCAGGTGAGCTCCAAATTTTCTGAGCAAGGAGATTGTGGAGCCACAGAGGAAAGAGATCGAAGTTCTATAGTGTGCCTGGGGAGAGTCACATGAAGAGAAAACTTTCTCTCGGGCTCTCACAGAGAGCAATCTGGTCAAGCATTGGCCGTGACTCATCCACATGGATGACACAGACAAAGGAACTACAGAATAATGTACAGGACTACAAGATAAACCCTGAAAAGACTTCAATGACCACATAGGAAATATAAAGTTCTTGTGTTGCTATATAAGTTTTGATCTACCTAGGTCTTAACCACCCAGCAGAAAAGTATAAAAGTATAAAAATGAAGTATACATCGTGAGCCCATAATATTAAGCTGAGCTGTAAATGGATATGGTCGACAATTTCTTTGAATAACTCCCTATGGTTGCAGAATGCTGGACTGTGTTGGATTGTGGTGTCGAGTTCAAGCACCTAAGGTAGTTGAATGTCAACTTTTTAAAGTTGACTTTTTAAAGAATGTCAAGCATTCTTTAAAAAAAAAATGTTTGTATTTATTTATTTAGCACCAGGTCTCATTAGGCAGCTCAGACTCATAGTGATCCTTCTGCCTCAGTCTTCCCAGGGCTGGGATTACAGGCATGCACCATCACTCCCGGTTTTGGTGACTGGCACAAAGTGCCCATGTTCTGGGGCTGGCATGGCATGTAGTACCAGGGATCGAATCCATGTCCTTGCACTTGCAGGAAGGTGCTTGGAGCACCGAGCTATCTCCCTGGCTGCATAGTAGACATTCTTGAAAATGATATGCAATTAATCATGCTTTATAAGAACTGGTAAAAATTAAAGGGTCTACCAACCTCTCTACAGTAGTTGGTGGGTCATTATTAATTTTCTTTGGCCTGTTAAAGAACCAACTCCTAACATCCCTGTCAACTCATCAGAAGTATAATCTTGACTTTTAATTAGGTAGAGAAATCTATTATTCGATTCCAACTCACAGACCTTTTTATTGACCCTGTAATTGTGGACATTATTTTAAATGATGTTGGTTTAAAAGTATAAATATGACACAATGTATACTCAATATGGATCCAGCCATTATTGCCAGATACAGTACAGCTATTTATTAAGCTTTCCAGTATTTGTAGAATAAAACTCTAAAGTTTAATGCACAATTTTCAGTGTAGAAATGACATATAAGAAACTCTCCTTAATGCTATGAATGTGGGGCTAGCAGTTCAGTGGTCGGGCACAGTCAGCATATATGGTGTCTTAGCTTCAGTACTTAGCACCAAAAACAAAAGCAAAGCAAACATTTTAATTCTTGAGGAATTATAGAGGAATAAATCATATAAACTTATTTAGCCAAGGCACTACTAATAAAAATTAAAGGGAAAATGAGGTCAGGAAAAGAGTGACATTATCACAACATAAAGCATTATGAGATTTTTACATAAAAATCTTATAATCCTAATTTAGTTAATCCAAAAAATAAATTTAGAAACTAATCCTCTGAATGACTTTATCATAGCAAAAGTAATTAGCAACAAAGATCCCCAAAGTGTGCCAAATGCCAAGAAACTATCTATGCTTTTCATAAGGTAGAAATCTAAGAATTAAATTGAAATTTACAAGGCCAATAAACCTACATAGAATCATCCTGAAACTGTTAGCTTGACCTATTTTGATCTCCCTACCCAAACACACTGATGGACAAAAAGTGAAAAGACAGTGCCTAAGAGGAACAAGAAATGTCACAGCAGAGCACTGCAACTCCATGTGTAAGACTTTTCTCTTCCATATCCATCTGCCAGACCAAATATGACTGCAGACTCAGGTTAGCAATGCACACACTCGAAATGGCAGACTCTTCACTCCTGATGCATTGGGTTGCTGAAAAATATTTGGTGCAAACGGGAAGGTCTATGAAAACAAACTTCACTGAAGGATAGTAGGGCTAATCAAAGTGGCATGGAAGGGGCTGGGGAGATGGTTCAGCAGAATAAGCGCTTCCCTGGCAACCGCAAGGGCCCGAGTTCAATCCCTGTTTCCACACACACAAAAAAATTAATTAAATAAATAAACAAACAAAGTGGCATGGAAGTAAAAGCAAATCTGCATCAACCCTGAGACTTATTAGAGAACAGAGAGAGGCTCCTGAGTGAGACCCACGGTACTTTCCAGACCTTCATGTGGAGACAGAGCTCAGCATCATGACTCCTCCAAAGAACACTCCTGTCTAACATTAGCCTCCTGCAATAGCAGAGGGCATTTTCACAGAATGTGCGGGTAGGAGGCCCTAATCTACATGGTGCACTGCAGCCAAGCACCTCTTCTTCAATCCTTATGTGCAATGGCTTTCAGCATCAGCAAGTGAACAGGTTCCCATCAGACTGAGTTTGCAGACTGCAGCCTCAGAGCCTAGGAAACTTAACAGGCAAAAATGCACTAAGTCATGGTTTTACTATGTTATATATTAGAGAAGCATAAAACAGGTATCAAAAAACCTAGACCAAAGCTAGGATAGGAACTTTTGTAGTCATTCTTGCATATGTGCTTCAATAATACTTTTCTGCAGAGTAAATGGTAGAAAACCATAGTCCACTTATGCATGTATTTTTTATTTATTTATTTATTTATTTTTTGGCAGAACCGGGGATTGAACTTAGGCCCTTGCACTTGCCAGGGAAGTACTTATTCCACTGAGCCATCTCCCCGGCTAAAGATTTTTATTTTTATTTATTTATTTATTTTTATTTTTATTTTTTTTCACTTATGCATGTATTGTCGTCTATCATCTGCATGCTTACTTCATTTATACTGTTCCTGAAAATGTATCAAATTTGCCTCATAGAAGGCTGTTTATTTATTTTTCTTAAAGGCTTTAAGCCTTTTCTTATGGATATTTTCAATAATTCACAAATGGAAGAATAGTACACTAAATGTATCACTCAGCATTAACAATAATTCCCAAGGGCTGGTGAGATAGCTCAGTGGACTAAGCACCTGTTTAGGCAAGTGGAGTGAATGGGATTCGATCCCTGGCACCACATGCCGAGCTGGCCCCACCCCCAGGTGTGCTGAACTTCCACTGAGACTGAGTATGATGGCATATGCCTGTAATTCCAGTGCTGGGGAGGCTGAAAACAGGAGGATCACTGTGAGTCTTAACTGTGTAGTGAGACCCTGTATCAAACACATTAAAAAACAAAAACAAAAAAAAATCACACAACTCCCAAGTTATACTGGTTTTACAAGATGAAAATGTTCTGCACCTTACTAAAAACTATTCATCAATTACCCAAATATTACTAAAATACTCTTACATACTCACATAACAATCCTCTAAGGGTTTTGGCTATTCATTTACTATGAAAGATTCTGTTTTAGGATTGAAAAAAAACCTGTATGATTCTATTCTAAAGGAAGGCTAAGCTTCCCAGAATTCACCCTACTGTACTATCCATGGCAGATGTAGACAGACACTGGCAAAACAGTTCTTTTATTCCCTCCCACTTCCCAATATTTATTTGAATGTAAAAGCTTTGCTACTCCTCCGCTTCCCTAGACATTTCCAGCTGATAATATGTGGGACAATAATGCCCTACACTTTGAAGCAATGACACCGCCTCCCAGGGTTCTCAGAGAGCGGACAGGGCCATAGCATATTTGTTGTCTTTTTGCCCTTTTTGATGACGTAAGTAGGAGGACTAGTCACAGCAAGTTTCCTACTCAGTATAAATTATGGGTAAAATTATCTTCAAATTGCTAAAGAGTTAAAGAACTCTCTGGATGAATATAGCTTAGGTAGGATCATATACTTGACTGTGTATGTTTATTGGTTAATAAACTCTACCTATTCAATTTAATAACGTTGCCTTTTGTTTTTAATTATTTCAGTGTTTTGACTGCAAACTGAGGGAAGAGGCTTCCTGAGAAGGCAACTCTGCTGACATGTTGATCTCTTTCCTGTCTCTTTCAGTGAATATGTTATTATAATCCACTTAATTGATGGTATAAATAAGATATGTAGAAATCTGAAGGCTTACACATGATAACCTTGAGAGTTTATGAAAATATTAAAATATTTAAAAAATAAAGCACATATAATATTAATAGTAAGAAATATCAAGAAAATCTTTTTGGGTATACAATAGTATTCATGATTTTGTGGGTACAATGGACATTAAATTAACAGTATTTCCCAATATTTTGTTCCAAGTGCTTTTCAAATACTGTACCAAGTAATAACCCAATTAAGTTACTACAAAATAAGCTGTTATTACTCCAGATTTAGTGAAAAGGACTAATAATTACTACTACAACAGTTTTTGTACAGAAAGACAGTATTTACCATGTACAACTGCACACTCTTCACTCCCCTTTAATGAGTACTGAGCAGATAGAATAAAAGGCTGATTATGTATTTGAATTCAGTGAAATCCAGAGATAACTAACAACTAAAGAACCAGAGCCTCTGAAAACAGAAAATTTAATATGCAAAGTAGAGACGCAAATTGGCTGCTAGTTATGAATACTGTCAATACTCCGTATGGCAAACTGACAAGAGAAATCTTCGGTCATGCCCTGAACAACATTAGTCATCACACCAGTGCTTGGGGCCAGCATGTCCAAGCAATCTATCATCATCAAATCACTCCTCGGAGTATGAGAAGGGGAGAACTTTGATTGTTAACCTCTGGGGAGCCGGAATTTACGGCCACTGTCCCTCAGAGTGCAGCACAGCTCTGCCTGAAGCAAAATTCTCCCTGCTTCACTTCTCTTTAAGTCATAGTGAAAAAAAAAATTCATATGTTTCCTCCAGGATATTGAGAGCAAAACCTAAGTCTGATAGTCTTGGACTGGAAGTCAGAGAGTCACGAAATAGTACTTAAAATATTCTTTTGCTCTGCATGAAGACAAATTAGTCAGGGGTAAGTATGGATGATACATTTCAAATGTCCTTTAGCGACCAAATAATTTCTGAAGTGCATCCACTGAGAACTACATTTAGAAAGAATCATATCTCCAAAACTCCCCTGAGAATACTCCTGGATGCTGGAAAAACATGGCAACACACTGAAAATTAAAAACAAAACAAAACATATGAATTGTGTTTCTTAAACTAAACCTGAAAATTTTAGTTTTCACCTTTTCCTGACCCTTTGTATATTTTATACTTTAACACCAATTGGCTTTATAAAATGTAATTAAGGCCCTGCTCCTGGGTACACTGAGCCGGCTACTATCATAGTGCCATGTGCCTGTAATCCCAGCCCTGGGGAGGCTAAAAACAGGAGGACCACTGTGAGTCTGAACTGGCTACATTAAGAAAATGTAATTTAGTGTCCATATGTGTTTTTTTTTTTTTTGCCACTTTTGCTGAAAATCAGAAGCTGGTCAGGTGCATTGGTATACACTTGTAATCTTAGCTCTTTTGGAAGGTTGAGGAAGGAAGCCTTCAAGTGTGGGGCCAATCTGGGCAACTTGGTGAGTCCTTGCCTCAGAGTTTAAAAGGGGGTTGGCATTGTAACTCAATGGGAGAGCAACCTTGGATTAGATCCCTAGGCCTATAACAAGTAAATATATAAACAAAGGCATAAATAATTAGAAAATACAATTAGACTAGAGCATCATGGGAAACAGTACACCTGCTACCCTCCCAATGGTGAGAGGAGCATTAGTCCTGAGGCGGGTTTTTCCTAATATCTTCTTTAAAGTTCTCAAGGTGTCTGCCAACCTACAGCTAGAAATCTCTGCATACATGTGGCTCTGATCTTCACGCAGTATCAGGCAGGGTAGGTGAGGCTAGGCTAGAGTAATAAAGAAGTACCCAAATCTCAAGGTCTAAAGACAACAAAAGTTTATTTCTAATTCAACATACATACTAAACAGAAGGTGGCTTCATTCCATGACCTAGTCGGACAGACACACTGTCATCTGGGTAGTTATTGTGACCGAGCTTTCACTGGCTCCTGAAATTTTCACTTAGAAGCGACATATGTCACTCCACTTATATTTCACTAGGCAGACCACTCACATGGCCATGTCTACCTGGATGATGACACAGAAATGACCATGTCTACCTGGATGATGACACAGAAATGACCATGACTCCCATACTGAGCAGGGGAACATGAATCAATCAGAATCGCAGAGCCGGTTTATGCCAAGTGGCCAGGTGAAACAAGGTCTTTTATTTCTCTCCTTTTCTTTTTTTTTCTCTCCTACTTTCTTAACACAAGATCCCTATGAATGAAATTTTCATTAGCAAGATCTTACAGAAAAAACCTAGACAACTGAAAATATACAAGAAAGAAATGATAAAAGAAACAGGATGAAGCACATTTGCTATATGGAAACAAATATTAAATAATCACTTCAGTCAAGTTCATAGACCGCCTGAGTAGAGTAAAGCTGTGTTAGGAATTTTCAGTATTGCTGCTATTTAAGGCATTCAAAGGGGAAGATGGGTTGTGGATTAATACTTTAAAGTTCAAGGAAGCAAAGGTGGACATTGTTCAGGTTCATACAATATCATGTAGCTCACTGTTTTGTCTCCAATCTTTAAAAACTTGCAGTAGAGTTCTCAACTTACTATAATCACAGGGACCTACTGCCAAGGCCCCACCAGGAAGGGAAGTACACAAGTCTGTATTTCTCAAGACTAAATGTTGCCTCTGTATGTGTGTTTTTATGCACTCTGCTCCTATTTGGCTCAAAATTTAACAGTTCCCACTTCAGCAATGCTTTTCTTTTTTCTTTTTTGTAGAATGGGGGATTGAACTCAGGCCCTTGTGCTTCCCAGGGAAGCATTTATTCCACTAAGCCATCTCCCTGGCCCTTAGCAATGTTTTTTTTTCATTCTAGCCATATTAAAAGTATTTGCTATCTTTCTGGGGAAGGGAAATCTTGACCAGTGCAATCTATTTTTTAGTGAAGTTACCCAGAGACACATACTGTCCCAGTTTTCCTCATGCCTTACTAACCATTTTCTTTTACCAGATCTTCTCTACTGCCTCGAAATGTTGAGATCCTTGGATTCAGGGTAAAGTCCTGTTCTTTTCTCTGCTTATATTCTCTCCCTAGACCTTTGTACCCAACTCCAACAGCTTCATGTATCATAACCAGTGACTCTTAAATATAAAGAGGGGTCTGGATAATTATTTATATAATATCTTATATAGTTATATAATATATAATAAAATATATAATAGCTTATAAGGCATTCCCATGTGGACATCTGACTTAGTCTGTTTTCTGCTACCATAACAAAATGCCTCAGATTGGTTCAGCCCATAGTTCTAGACTGAGAGTCCAAGATCAGGAGGGGCCATCCACCCAGCCTCTGGTGAGGACTTCTGCCTATATCCTAATTGGTGGGCATCACTACAAAGCAGGAGCAGATGTGACAGTGACAAATGGTAAGTGCAGAAGAATGTGGAGTGGCCTTGATCTGCAGCTGGTAATGGATCCACTGCCCTGGGAGCTACCTCACTCCCCAAAGCAGGTATTAATCCCTCCCAAGGTGGTTTCCCTGTGAGCTAATTGCCCCCAGCAGGCTGCCCACTTTGAAGTTCCATCATCTCTCACTGCTGTGACCCTGAGGACCAGCCCTTTACCACATGAACTTCTGGAGACCAACCACACACAGATCACAGGGACCACATTTTGCAACAGGCAGCCTCTAATGCCCTCCAGCAACTTTGCCTTCCCGGCTTTCACACAGTGCCCTCCCCTTTCACCCTGCACTAAGTCTTCTGTGTGTGACCAGGAGCATCTGGCACAAGCGACAGTATACCCCTTCTGAGACCAGGCTCTGAAAAGACTGTGCCTTCCATCTTGGGCTCTTTATCTCTTGGATCATTTACTTTGGAAAAGGCTACATTATAAGCAGTCCTATTGGGAGGTCTCCAGCCAGCAGTCAGGCAGTTTATCAGTATCCCTGGGAAAGAAATAAGCAGCAGACACTAGCACCCCTATCAAGCCCAGTCATGACGGGAGCCCTGGTCTTCAGTTTCTATCAGTGGGGGTCTTCAGTTTCTATCAGTGGGGGTGTAGACTTGGGATGCACAAAGCATGGGGTGGCCAAAGGCGTAAGAGCACAGGCTTTGGAATCAGAAAAATATAGATTTGTTTTCCACTTTTAAATTTTCCAGCATTGTGGTTTCAACTTTCAGTCCCACAGCCAGAAGCAACCAACCAGACTTCATCCACCATTTGGACCCCCAAAAACTGAGGGGCGATAAATGTCAATTTAATCTATTAACTTTTAGGATTTTTTAAATGTAGGAGAACCTAACTAATGCAGATAATCACAGACTTAATAAGTACCAAGTAGAACTTTCTCTCCAATTCTGATCCCAAATTTGTTCTTTCTCTAACCTTTGTTTAGTAACTGACGCTGACAACCACTCAGTTTTCAAGCCAGCAAACTAACAGTGCTGTTGGACTTTTCCTTTTCGCTCATGTTCACATTTAGTTCTTCAGCAAGTTCTATGGAATCCAGATCCCAAATAATTAATGAGCCCATCCATTTGATAAATATATATTGAGTCTCCTTTGCATATGGTAGATCAATAGCTACTGGAGAAATTACAGTAAACAAAACAGGTATCACCACCTCCAACCTCAAATGTCTGACATTTTCTTGTGTGTGTGCAGGGTCTCACTATGCAACTCAGAGTTATAGTGATCCTCCTGATTTCTGCCTCCCTAGTGCTGGGATTACAGGCGTGTGCTACCATGCCTGGACTCCATCGCCAGCTCAGCACGCCCAGGGGCGGGGCTAGCGCAGCATGTGTTCCTATTATGATTCTAAAGTCAAGGAACTGAAATGAAATATTCTTTGCTCTTTTATTCCAAAAATCTATATTCCACGTTTTGGTAACTTATATAACACTAAAATAACATCCAACCTCCACAAATGTAAATGTAACTCCATCAAGTGCACTTCGTGAATCTGGTGTTGGAATTATTCTTTTAAAAATTAAATTACTATCAATAGCAAGTTTTCTGATTTCCTCTCCTGCACTGAGATTTCTTGGACAGGGGCTGGATATCTGTGGGATTACATCAAGCCTTGAGGATAACCGCTATGTCTATGTAAGAAGAAATGGAACAGGACAAGCGGATGTCAAAAGTCCTCAGATTCTTTCCTTTCATTTTTTATACCAAATGCAATGATCCTTCAGGACAGGAATAAATGCTTGTCAGTGCCTCTGTTTCAGAGCTGACTGGAGGGCGAATGCACCGGTGCTGCTACTCCAACACGAAAGTTCTCATAGAAGAAGGTCCTCCCCACAGTATCTGAGCGCCTGGGAGGACTTTGTAAAAACCTAACACCATGCTGGATACACCTTTTTCGCACCTGTAAGGAGGCGCACTTGGGTGGCCAGGAAAACTACGTGACAGGAGAGCTAAGTCACGGCAAAACAAGTGGCTAGGCCGAGAAGGGAGGTCAAAGGCTAGCTGGAGACAGATGTTTTGCAGATGAAAAGGGAGGAAAGGAGCAGGAAGCAGGATCAGCGCCCCTGCCCAGCACGCGACCCAGGCGTGGCGGAGTTCACCCGAGCGCACCCCCCAGGCCGAGTGCACGACTTGAGAACTGTTAGGCCCCAGCTCCCGAGCCCGGGCCCCGGCCTTCGCAGCTCGCGGGGCAGGACACCGCCCTGGGCCGAGCGCCTCCTGCCTCGGCCGCAGCTCCGACCTCTTCCTACCGCGCCCACAGCTCCCGCGCCAGCACCCGCTCCGTCTCCCGGCTGCTGCGCTCTGCTCTCGCCGCCTCGGCCCGGGACCCCGCCAGCCAACTTCCCCGCCCTTTCCGTCTGCTCTCTCCCCTCCCACTTCACCTTCCCCGCCAAGGCTTCCTCCACCCGGGGCTCAAACCTCGCCCACCCAGGCACTAAGCCACGCCCATAGGCGTGGACCAGCCAGGTTTTCTTTCCTAAGCCACGCCCACCCCGCCCCGCCCCCCCCCGCCCCTCCGGGCCCGCAGGTGCCAAGTGGACCCCAGCCAGCTGCAGGGCCTATGGTAGTGCAAAGCCTGCAGCTTTGAGATCTGCCACCCAGGCTGGCCTGTGAACCCACTTTGCTCTAGAATCTGTTGTGCAGAGATAACCCCAAAATATTCTGGAAGGAGAGGGTTGTTTTTTTTTCCTCTTTCCTCTTTGGCTGTTTGAATGAACTGGGGGCTCCATCTGTCCAATGGAAAGACAGCCTTTGCAGCTCTGTTCTCTCCATCCCAGTTCTCACTAATAAGTTGGTACATTCGGGCCTGTGGAAGCTATTTTAATTTTAGTTTTCTCCAAGGACGTGTAGTATTTTAGCTATTTTACTTTTAGTTTTCTTCTTCAGATGTGGTGTCACAGGATCTGCATCCCGATCCTTCATGCATGGAACCTTGGGTTTTCAGTCCTGGTTCTTTTTGTTTCATGTTCCTGGGTCGGAGTTGCCTCGTCTTTACGACTGGCTGTACTACAGTACTTTACCAGATTCAGTGACTGCAAGAGTAGTGAATATGAGGTTAATGAATAGGTGGGAAGATCCTACAGGAGTCATTTCAAAGGAAAGGACAGATTTAATAATAATTGATGATTTATGCTGAGGTAAATGGGGTTTATAACAGGTATATGGCAACTTGTGTGAGTTTTAGAACAGCTTGCCTATGGCAGGCATAACAGTCTCCAATTACAGACAAGAAAATAGATTTAGACAAACACCCTGTTAAGGGCAGGCCTGGAATCTGGGTTGGTTGGTATCAATATTGCACCGTCTTTTTAGTACTACAGAATGGGTCACATTTTTAGGAAGCTAGGAAATTAATCCATTTAAGGCAGAAAAAAAGAGAACTATGTGCCCGAATTTGTTTAAAATACTTTCATTTTGTTTTGTTTTTTAAGGAGTGTGAAAAACATGAGAAGTTATAGAGAAAAGAGATTGGTTGACAGGGAGAGAAGATAGGGAGGAAAATAATGTTTCCTAAGGAACATGGCTGGGTAAATCCCAGGAACAGGGATGGGGATAAAAGTAGGGCCCAAGAACAGGAGGGGCAAGAATACATGTGGAGGGCTGGCCTGACAGCTCAGTGGACTAATGCGCCTGCTCAGGAAGAGCACAGAGGCTGGAGTTCGATCCCCCAGCATGCTGTGCCGGCCCGGCCCCCAGGGTGCTCTGAGAGGGAGATTAAGACTGGGTGTCGTGGTATACGCCTGTAATCCCAGTGCTTGGGAGGCTAAAAACAGGAGAATCTCTACAAGTCTGATCTACATAGCAAGACCCTGCCCTAAATACAGAAAGAAAAAAGAAAGAATACATGTGGAGGTAAGGAACTGCAGAGGTCTGAGTCCGAGGAGAGTTGCATATTCCTAGAATAACTGGGGCTCACACTGAGATTGTATAATGAATAGCCAGATTGAGGGAGGCTGGCAGGGTGCTTCCAGGGCTAGCTGCTGCTTGACTGTGCGAGCGGCAACCCCATAGCCCTGTAAATGGGTACCTGGCCATGCTGTGGAGGAGGGGCCTAAAAGTCCATTATTTATAAGTGAAGTAACTAAATTCTCTGTGGCTCACATTAAACCCATTGAGTAAGATTTGTGATGGATTTCACATGCAGGCTTTTATTTCTATGATTTTATTCTTTCAAAAGGTAAATTTAAAGAGAAACTAGATTAAGTAGTTTCAAAGGGCCTTCGAATTAATATGCAAAAGATTTATGTCAGAAATTTATCAAACTACTGTGAATAGGTATGCTCCAACAAGGGATAACAGCAGTGAAAAGCATTTCAGCATTCAGCATCTTATTATACACTCTTTGTACATAGTAAATTACTAAAGCAGTACTGGTAAGCATCAAAGGCTATTGTGTTTAAAAAAAAAACATAAAATAAACATTCTTCAAAATTGACTAGCCCTAGAGATAGGCAAATAAGAATGGGTGAAAAAGATCTTTTGTGATATTCTGTTGTCAGAAATAATAATCTGGCATCAAACTTGTGCCCAATTTAATTTTCCACTCTTTCCTCCTAGAGAAACTTAACTTCAAAATACTTTTGAAACCTAGAATATCAATGTTCTATCATATGTCTGTGATGAAATACCAAAGTGCAAAATGATATTATTAAGGAACCAAAGGTTGCCAAATCAATCTCTTCGTTAAGCCTTTAGTTCAAATGCACTCTCATTTCTATAGTACTTGCTTTTCATTTTCATAGTGCTTTGAAGTTTGACAGTACCTGTACTCAGAAACACTAAATTGGCAGAGAGAATGAAATCAAAACCAAACACTCAGAGCTCCTTGCTGTGGGGGTTAAACTTATAGGTTTTCATCACCCTACCTAGTTGTTTTAAATATTTACACAAAAATTAATCGATAGGAACAATCTAGAGAGGATGAAATCTAAAGCAACTGCATAATTATCTGATAAACAACAGAAAAAGAGCAGAGCTAACGGTGTCAGTTCTTTAAATGGTGTTGCTGTCAGTTTTTCACCACTGTTAATTAGAAGTTAACACTTATGGTGGAGCCAAGATGTTCTTCACTTAAATTTTGGGCATGGTGTAATGTGCCACTGCTATGAATTCTAGGAAATCTATTAGACAGAGCAGCGGTTTGATCCCAAATGTCCCCCTAAGAGTTCAGTTGTTCAGGAGTGGAGCTGGCCTGTGGGGGGGGTGCTAAACTCGAGAGGATTGATCTATTGATCAGTTCAGAGCTGAATGTGCTGTTTGGAGGTGGACCCTGATTCAAAGAGGTGGGTCATTGGAAGTGTGACTTAGAAGTTGTGCTCTTATCTGTGACCTTTCTCCTTGCTGGCTCTCTCACCTTTCATCTGCTTTCTGGCTGCGGTGGGCTAGGCAGTGTTGCTCTGCCGCCTGCTTCCACTGTGCCCTTTCTGCCCCTGAGCCAAAGAGCCATGGACTGAAGCCTCTGAAACTGTGAGCCACAATGAACCTCTCTTCCTTTAAGCTGTGTCAGGTGTTTTCTCCCAGTAGCTGAAAAGTGCTTCATGCAGATAGCAGTGCCATAGAATGGGTTTTGAGCACATTGTTTCCTAATCAAATTCCTGCTCTTTGTACTCTCGTGAACGCAGCACATTTTATCACTTCATTTATTTATTCAGCACATTTTGTCACCTCATTTAATAAGCAAAGGGAAAATGAAATTAAAATTAATATGTTCTTTAAGGAGTTACCTTGAAGGCACTTTACACTCCAATGAACTCTGTAGACTAAAGTGCCTGCTTAGGCAGAAGATAGTGGCTGGGGTTAGATCCCTGGCCCAGCCCACAAGGTGCACTGAGATGGTGATGGAGACTGGGCATGGTGGTGCGCACCTGTAACCTCAGCACTTGGGAGGCTGCAAACAGGAGAATCGAATCACTATGAGTCTTATCTATGTAGTGAGACCCTACAGACCCTATAGATCCTGTCCCAAGTACAGAAAAAAAGAAAAGATTTGATGTGCAAGGCATGGTGGTACACACCTGTAATCTAAGCAGTTGGGAGGCTGAGGCAGGAGAATTGCCATGAGTTTGTGACCATCCTGGGCTTCATAATGAGTTTAAACCCAGGCTCAACTGACACCAAGACACAGTGAGACCTCACCGCAAAAAAAAAAAAAAAAAAAAAAAAAAAAACAATTTGACATTTCTACTGTTGTAGAAAATAGTATGGCAGTTTTAAAAAACATTAAACATAGAATTAACATATGATACAGCAGTGCCTCCTCAGTATAAATCCAGGGAGTGCAAGCAATGATTTGAACAAGTATTTCTATATCCATATTCAAGATTATGTGTAATCTCCCCCAAACTGTGAAGTAACCCAAATGTCCATTGGCAGCAAAAGTGTGGCAGTAGGTGCAATAGAATATTAACCTTGAACTTGGCTGAACCTTGAAGGCATTATATTAAGTGAAGTAAGCCAGGTTCAAAAAGAGAAATATCGCATTGTATTACTAGAATTCCGAAGGTCTAGAGGCAGAAGCCAGGGTGATAGTCGCCAGCAAGTAGAGGAAGTTATTTAATAGGTATGTTGTTTCAGTTTATGATGATGTAAAGGTTGTCAAACAATGTGAATAAATGATAGGTTCTGGCTCCAGTGTGAATTGTTGAGTTATTATGGTGGTCACCTAATACGGCTGAAGCCCTTAAAGCAACGGCTCATCTTCCCTAAGACCACCTCTCTGCCTCTTCTAAAACTCAGCCCAGGATCCAATTTCCTTTTGCCCTTCCTGCCACCTCAGGGAAGATCCCAACCAACTCCTCAGGTAGCTCTAAACATCCTCTCAGATGCCACTGCTGGCCAAAGCCCATGAAAGTCTCAGCCTCCCTTTGTTTCAAATCAGAGAATCCTTCAAGTTTCCCAGATTCTCTCCATGTTCTCAAAGATAATAAAGTCCCTTTCCCTTTTTCCTTCTGCCTGCTTCTCTGCTGAGATGCCATTGGAAACGTACCATAATAATTAAAATCTCAGTTTCATTTCATGGATGTGTTCCAGCAATAAAAATTTTTGACTTTGGTCAGTTGTTTGTAGGTAAAGGGTAAAAATCTAAATTAATGTTATCTTACGAGTAGCTTTTAGTGTTAACATTGTAATTTAGAATTTTATTATCATTAATTTTACAGAACACTTGTTAATTGAATGGTGTATTCATTTATTTATGCAAGCTCTTTTGGTATTTGTGATAAGGATTCAATGGTATTTGATAGCTAAATGTTGAGTAAATCCATTTCTCCTCCCCCCTCCTCCCGGATATATAGCTGTACTACATTTCCCAGACTCCCCTGCAGTCAGGTACGGGCTTGCCCCTGAGTGTCAGCCTATTGGTTACATCGAAAATAACATGTGCCTTCCAGACCTAGTCCATCCCCAGAACACCCATTCACCCACCATCTTGCTCTTTTTGTCCTTCTGTGGGCAGGATGGATTTTCTAGGACCTGGAAAAACATCCAGCAAGAAGGCAGCATGCTATATCTGAATGATTTAGTTGAGCAGAAACTTTATATGAGTCCTAAGTATGTAAGAAAAATGAAGAGAAATTCAGCTTTATTTTCATAAGTTACTAGGATTTGGAGATTACATATCTGTTATGGCAGGTAGCTTACCCTGACTAATGGTACCCACACACAAATTGAAAACTACCAGCCATTAGCCAGTCATTAATAACTAATATGCAATGGCTTCCAAATCTTTGGAAGGGAGACCTATTTATGCATTAGAAGCATCCATTAGCACACAATAATGTGATTATTGATCTTTAATAAACACAGTGTGGATAATTAAGTTGGATAGACTGAATTAAACCCAAAAATGTCAGCAGGGAAGTTATTCATTCACTCTTAAGTCTATGTTATCTGTGAAGAATACCAAATGGAAGTTTTTCCAGTATTGAAAAACAAGCCAATGTAGATTTGACCAAACATGGATAAAATAGCTTGCATTCCTAAATCAAATAACTTGATTTTTTTTTCTTTAAATAGTATAAATATTTTCTTTGTCTGCATTGGAAGATCTTTTTCCATGGAATTAGTTGAAAATCTTAAATGGAAATTTCACTTAAATACTGTTTGTAATCACTGTAGTATAAAAGGAAGGCAAGTCTTTGCAGCTTTAGTTGACAAAGACTTCTTTTGCATTTGCCAAATTGTATCACTTACTGAGTAAATATTGTTAAGAAAATTACTAGGGCATATAAAATCATGTTTTAGCTCAAATAACTTGTTTTAATCTTCTGGCCAAAATAAGGGTGGAGAATCGCAGCCTTTTATTTGAAACAGATTTCTTGCTGAGATTGCTGGAGGTAGCTGCACTCTCAGTGAGCATAGGGACCTAGGGAATGCCACGTCATCCATTCACAAATAGCTGTGCAGCCTGATGGAATGGATTTCAATTTCTGACTTCTCTGTTTTCTTGCTGTGAGAGCGTCTAATTTCTTTGAGTGATAGTGTCCTATAAAATGGGAATACCATTCCTTCTCTCTGGCAGATTTCTGGTTGTCTATAAGATATATCCCTTTCTGCTACTCTAGCAATTTAGTGGGGTTCATGGCCCCTCACTCAGTTAGAGATTCTAATTCTCAGCTTCTGTTGCAGCTCAGCGTGGCCAAGTAACTGAGCAGAATTGATATGTGTTCCAATCTACTGGAGACGACAAGAGTTGAAGAAGCTGTCTGGGACCCTCAGTTAATGGTTTGAGGATGGCCAAGACCTTGTACCTTCATAAGGTTGGCATGTGAATTAAATGATATATCATTTGTTTTATCTGCTGGCTTCAGAGCCATAGCATGAGGTGTGATAGATAGAGAATGAATAATGAAAATTTAAGTACAGAGAAACTGGAAAGAGAAAACAGATGTATAATGTGCTATTAGACAACGGGCTATGTGGTCTCAGGCTACAAGGAAGGGCAGATGGAATCCTAGGAACTATAGGGCAAGAGGAAGGCCCTGATGTCTAGACTGTGTGTAGGAAAATGCAAAGTCTAACTCATGAGTCTATGATCAAGAACTTAGAAATACTGGCCAACAAAAGGACAATTCAGGACATTTATAATAATGATAAAAATAGCAACAAATGTAACTAAGGTAGTTTGTGTCCCTGTATGCATTTTAATAACACTTTGCAAACATTTCTAAGATTTTACCTCCACACAGCCCCCATTTTATAGATACTCAGAGATGTGAAGTGGTTTTGCTTAAGATCTGATAGATAATTAGTGGCAGAATTGAAATTCAAATCTAGATCTTGACAGCTCTTAAATTCTAAGAACCATTCAGAAATTCAAGTGAAATATTTTGCACAGTGTTTAGCAAAGTATCCAATAAGTATTAGTTGTTATTATTTATCCAAAGATAAATATTATTATTTAATAATATTTTTATTATTAAATTTTTGATAAAAATTATTTATCAAAAGCCTGGCAGAGATCACCAGAAACAAAATCACTTTGAACCCTGAGAGCCCAGTTTTCTTTTCTGTACCATGTGTGCGTGCTGATTCCATTATTCTTTCTTTTCCATAATGTAGAAAAGGATCTAGATTCTTTGATAAGGAGGGTGTTGGAAGGCAATTTGATTCTTTCCTTGATGGTCTAAAATTAAGGGCCAGATGAAGATCTTAAAAAAAATTCCATACCTAACCATACTGTCTTGGAAGTGGGCAAATGACTTTTTTTTTTTTTTTTTTTTTTTTTTTTTTGGAATTGGGGATTGAACTCAGGCCCTTTGCTTGCCAGACAAGCACTTATTCTACTGAGCTATCTCCCTGGCCCTAATAAGGCTTTTAACTCAAAGTCCAGAGAAGGTTTTCACCTCAGATAAGCAGGGTGAATGGAAAAGGACTTCGTAATCATCATAAGTGTGTACAAGTAAGATGAGAATGTGTGTTCATAGTAATAGATGCAATAGGAAAACTTCTGTATTAGGCATTGGCATATTTTTCTGAGATTTTGTGCAACATTTTTAAATGGAGTATCTTGTGGTTTGATATTCATATAGTTATAGGATGTGAGGATAGTTTGGTCATTTTCATAAGTCGGTTTTTAACAGGGATGACGTAAATTTATGGAAGCCTTAACAGACAGTCACATCTGAATATCTGGCATATAGTGTTTTTTAATGATGCATATGAATATATCTGAAGTTACAAAGCCCAGTAATAAAATAAATAGCTATGAACGCACTGCAGACAACTGATATCTTTTAAATCCCTCTTTCTGGTTCTATCTCCATTCTACCTACACAACTACTCTCCTGAATATCATGGTCATTATTCTTTGGTGATTCCTAGAGACACCCAGTACTTCATGTGCCTCTGGTACTACCAAGTGCCTCCAGCAGGTAGGATTTCAAATAGTGGGGAAATTCTGCCATTATAAAAAGGAGTGTCAAGGGCTGGCCAAATAGCTCAGGGGATTAAAGGCCTGCTGTGCTGGCCCTGGACTCTGGGGCAGGCTGAAAGGGCAATTGAGACGGTGTGGTGGCGAATGCCTGCAATCCCAGCTCTTGGGAGGCTACAAACAGGCAGATCATTATGAGACCAACCTAGTAGTGAGACCCTGAATGCCCTGTAGACCCTTCCCCAAAAATACAAAATAATAATAATAGTAATAATAGTTTCAAAATAATAATAAAGAGCAAATTCACTAATGTTTTACCCAAGTTTCACTTGACCTCAAAATTCATAAATAATATTACTTTTCAAATATATGCAAAATAAGATACAAAGGACTGTAAGACACATTGGGCCTGCAGGACTTTGGCAAACCCTAAGGTATGTGAGAAATACTGTTAAGGCTTAGACCTAAAATTTCTCTCCACCAAAAATAAATTCAAGTACTCAGACAGAGGGTTTTTGGAAGGTGGTTGGATCCGTTCTCATCAGTGGATTCATGCATTGATAAGTTCGTGGCTATTTGGGCAGTTAGGAGGCAGGACCTGGTGGGAGTAGACCACTGGATATGTGACTAAAAAGGGTACATTCTTGTCCTCAGTTCTAGTTTTCTCTCTGTGTCTTGGCTGTTGTGGGGTGCACAGCTTTCTTCCACTATGCCCTTTTCCCTGACATTTTTGTCTTAGAACCATCAACCACGAACTTAATTCTCTGAAATCATGAGCCAAAGTAAACCCCTTCCTCTGTAAGATAAGGGTGTTGGGTACTTGTACCACCAACAGGAAAACAATTAATACATGTATGGTAGATTCTTCATGCCAGTTGCTGGGCATTCCTAACAAACTATCTTTAGCTGGGACATGAAACAGAAAGAAACAGGGAAACTTGAGACTTGGAGGAAGTCAATGATAATTTGAAGTAACAAAGCATGTGACTTTGTCAGAAAGCAGAGTAGAAGTGGAGAGAAGATAAGGCAAAGATGTAGTGACTTTATCTTTCAGTTCAGAAACGTAAGGAAGAAAGGAAGCAGGGGTAAGGAAAAAGGAAAGAAAGTAAGAAAGGAAGGAAGGAAAAGAAAGAAAAAAGGAAGAAAGGAAAAGTGATGGTAAATAATTTGCTTCATCATTTTAAGTAAAATAACATTTTGAAATCTCTGAGAAGGAATTCTCTCTTATTTAGCCACATTGCTTGTTGTCTCTGGTTGTGTCTGGGAAGTCATGTGTCATTGGTAAACTTGACAAAGCTCTCAGAACCGAGATGCTGGTGGCTGATTTGTTCCTGCCTCAGACGCTGATGCTGGGTTTTGTTTAAAAGTGGTCACGTGCTATTGAGAGTTGCTGTAAAATTCCTCTACCTGATTAGCAGATGAACTAGAAACCCCTTTTGTAGGCTGATTCTTGCTCACAAGTTGCATGACCACAAGATGTGGGTGTTTCATTTGATTGTAGTGCTGGACATTGACATGGGGCCTCTGTAGTGAGCCAGATCTCCAACCCTTTGTTTTTATTTTATTATTTGACACAGAGGCTCACTAAATTCCCCAAGTAGGACTTGAACTTGCCATCCTCCTGCCTTGGCCTCCCAGAGTGCTGCGATTCCAGTGTTTGGTGCCACTCCCTGGTCACACGTGGCTTTGCAACTGAAGTATGAGAGAGATTCCTGTGGCTCTGTGAGTTGGATTCAAAGCCAATCTTATTTAAAGAACATTTCCTAATCCACAGGGCATAGACAGGCAAAAGGCGTAGAGGTGAAAAAGACAATTTTGTAGGTTAATCAAGTACTTACCTAAAAGCACTACTATCACTATTAACAGTAGGTATCCATCACCACTCATGGTCTTTATGCAAGAAACAGAAGACCACATAGTATTTTGGATACCAGGCAAATTCAACATTTATTCCAAATAAATCATGCGTGAATAAATTATGATTTAGTCCCCTCAGAGATAGGATTATTACTTTCTTTCAATAAAATGTTTACTCTGTTAACCTTTTTGCTTCCCTTTTTTCCTCTTTCAGATAACAGGACAGCTTGAGTTATAAGTATGAAAAATATTTCTGTCATCATCGGGGAAGCTGGAGTAAGTATAAAAGAACAGTTACATCAGCCTGCACTTTTAACCTAAACCCAGATACCAGGAGCTACAGTAAATTAATAATAAAAAAAAAAAGGTGTCAGGCTGTCGTGCTAATTAACACTTGACAAGGTACAAATGGTGTAGCCCATCATACATAGGCAGATTGCACCTTTTGACAAGTGGTAGAAACTTCACATGAAAATATTTCATTGAATGTGAGTATTAAGGTGAAAAAGCATGACTGTACATGAGAAGAAGAAAGAAACGTTTCTTGCTACAGCAAGACATGGTTTTCAGAAAGGACTCAGGTCAAAGACACAGTCCCCATGTGCAGTATGTTGTCCATGAGCCTTGATGCTGAAATGGTATGCTTATCTCACAAAATGAAAGCCTGCTCCCCACTTTAAAAAAAGAACTACATTAAGTTGGTAGGAGAGGCAGTGTTGAAAAGTTGTCTTACTATCAAGTGAATCTCTAATCACTCAACATTGAAAAAATCTAATTCAAAAATTAGATTAATGTTTTCATATTAATTCTGGGCTTGATTACCACTTCATTCCGATGGTAAACTTCAGTGCACTGAAGGAGAATCATGCCATACTGAACATCTGATATGTATTCTAGAGGAGCTCTCCACTTTGCGCCCTGAATTCTATTCATGTATTTATGAATGAAAGAATTACTTCTAGGAATTTTCCTAGCATCAGAGAGCATTAAAGTAATTTTCTTTGAATCTGCCTCTGGAATACAGAAGGAATGCATTTTTCATTTCGCCTACTAAAAGGAGTCCCAGGCAAAAGAGGTCCATGAACAAAAGCTGTACAGAAGACCTCCAACCACTTTCCCAATTCATTCCCACGTAGTCCTTTCAGTGATTCTTGTGCAGGCTCTCTGGTCTCCCAGCTGTGCACTCTGTCTTGCTGTGGTATTTCTTAGAACTTATTGAGTAGGGCCACTGGTACACTCATATCCCGAGCAACGCTCCTCTCCCACCTCCAGCACCCTCTGGGTATCACTTTCAAACACACCAAAAGGAAAATTTCTTGTTGCAAATTTCTGTCCTCTAAAGCTAGTTCTTTTGATCAAAAGAAAAATCCATGCTCAAGTACACATGTGTAATTGTGGATTCACAAATTGTTGCAGCTAGTTATTTGCAAATACCTATGGTCTGAATATTGGCGTTTCACTAAAATTTGTACATTGAAAGCTCACTCCCACTGGAAATCACTAGAAAGTGGGATTCTGAGATATGATTAGGCCATGAAGATGGATCCCTTGTAAATAGGATTGATGCATTTACAAGACAGGTCCCACAATTGGATGGCCTGTTCCACCATGTGAAGACACAGTAAGTTAAACACTATTCATGAACAAGGGAATGAGTCCTCGCCAGACACTGAACCTGCTGGTGCTTTTCCTTTGGACTTTCTGGACTCCAGCATTGTGAGCAATAACTTTCAGACGCTTATAAAGTAGCTGGTTGTGGTATATTTTGTTAAAGTACCCCTAATACAATTAACTCCTATTAGTAGTCCTAATAAAATAGCTCCTATTAGTGAGTTTTAAGTTCTGTTTTACCTAATAGTACTTGTATACAAATGAGAGAAAAGTCATTAAGTGGGAGTTTTCTTGGACTATTTCTTTGTGCTGAATATTATAATGTAATTAATGCTCTATACAATTTCTCACTTAGTGACAAATTCATTTAACCACCTGGTTACAGGAATGGAACTCAATTGGTAAACAAAGAATATCTGTATTTTCAAAATAATGTCCCATGGCCAGTGAAGTTTGAAAAACTGTATTATGTCTCATTTATTGGAGATCATAACACTTAATTTCTCAAACATGAAGAAGTTCTATAATAAGAAAGCTATCTGCTTAAATCTGGGCCTTTTCCAAATTTATGGGCTTTAGTGAGTATCTATTGTATATTTTTTTACTTTATTATGTCACCTGTTGCTTCTCTATGATGAATGCATTTAGAGATATGTGTTGCCTTAATGCAAAGTAGTGACTGCTCTGATGGTTTGGATTTCAGAGACTGTGGTGAGTCTGTGGGATAAATATTTTAGTGTTAGAAAGTCAATATTTCCAAAGTCAAACTCTGTAAATAGTGGCCTATTCCAGCCCTGAGCGTTTTGTTAACCACTTTATCTAAATAAATGTTTTTAAGTTAGTTCAAACAAATCTTTCACATATAAGCATTACGCCACCATAGAAATTCAAGTGCGCTTTCAGCCACACATCTGAGGGGGGCGCACAAATGCTCATTCTGGTTTCCCAGGCACATGCTGATGGCATCTTTTCATTTAGACAAGAGAGTCTGCCTATCACAGCGTGTCGCTCTGAGCATGCAACACCCACCAAATCCAACTCTGTATCACCAGCAATCATTGCTGCCACCCGGTGAACTGAAATAGGCACTATGTTTCTTGTTCCTTGGTCAACTCTGTGTGGGTGCTTGTAGGATTCTTCGTTAGACTCAGGTTGCTGTTTCCGAGCTGTATGGTGTAAGGCGCATGCGTACAAAACAGAAGCCTTCCCCTTAGAGTACTTTCTTCAAATTATTTGAGGCTAGAATGATGAGGCTCGGTTTAGGAGACTGTATCTCCTTCCTGTGATTTAGGGAGATTGTTAGGGATCTGTTCTTTGCTCTTGAATCCGCTTTCTCTCTCTTACTCGCAGCTCTATCTAGAGCGTACCTTACTCTCCACTTCAGAGCTTGGTTTCATTTAGTAGACTTGAATTCACTTGGGATAATTTTATTCCTCTGTAAGTTAAATTGGAAAAGGAAACCTTAATAGGAATACACAATCATTAATTATTTTAAACTATTATAGGATATATAATTTCTCTTGAAGAATGAACTGCTTTAAAAAGGATATAATTATATAGTAACTTACAGAAAGGAAGGTAGAATCAAGAAAAATATCTGACAAGAGTTTTCTTGAATATCTTTTGAGAATTTAAAGGAGGAAGATATTATTCTCCAAAAGCAAACCAAAATAAAAAATGTTTGACAAAAAGATACAAATTAGAATCTTAATTTTATAATCTTAATAATGTAGAAATATCATATATGTATCTATATTTCCTTAGCCCTTAATGTGGTCTAAAATATTGCTCAAAATGTTTATATGTTATTAATAAAAGCAGATTAGATTAAAATGCTTAATATTAAAGATGTTTGGTCAAATGTATCTAGCAGTGGTTTGATGAAGTCTACTGGCTCTTGCATACTTAGAACCTTTCTGGGTACTTAGCACATTCCATGTTATGATGATATGAATGTATCTATATATGCATTTTGTGGTACTCGGGTTTGAAGCTAAGGCCTTTGACCTAGCTACATCTCCCTCCCTTTTCATTTTTATTTTGAAACACAATCTTGCTATATTACTCAGCCTTGTCTCAAATTCAGGATTTGCTGTCTTAGCTCCTGCGTAGCTGGGATTATAGTATGTGATACCGTGTCTGGCTGGATGTGAAAGCACTTCACAACTGAAACATTTTAAGCAGGTTAAGTTAGTATGATAATAATTCAAATTGCTTTTAGGTTCAAGTTTTAAGAAAGGAATCTATTTATTTAGAACAACATATTAAAATAAAAATATGACCCCATGCTAGCAACTCATTCATTCTCCAGGACAAGACATAGATTCTGAACGTTTCTCAGAAAATATAGCAGACCCTGGATTAACAACAACAACGACATCAGAATCTATGCATTTTTGCAAAAGTGTTCAACAAGAAGGAGTACACTTAATAAAGCTCTTCTGTTTGACTTGGCTTATACAGAGTTTATTACTATTAAAAATTACCAAATATACACATACTGAACACAGAGCATTTAGTAAATATTTACTCAAGTCAGGAGAAAAACGACCTTTTGGAAGAAGGTAGCAAGTTGCTCAGCCTTCGTTTCAAGGGGGCAAAGTGCAGTTGTGTGCTGAGATGCCGCACAGGCATCAAATTCTAATTTCTAATGTAAGTTTTTTCTCTAGACTATTCAGCTTCTGTGAATTAGAGGCTCTTTTCTGTTAATCTATTCTTAAAGAGGAAATGTATAGACTCAAGCTCTAGGTCTTGGGTAATCTAGTTTAGTCTTCAGTAACCTTCATTTTAAAATATATATGTATAATTTATTTATTTGTTTGTTACAGGATCTAGCTATTCAGCTAGGACTTGTAGTGATCCTCCTGTCTCAGCCTACCCAGCACTGGGATTACAGATGTGGGCTACCTCTCCCGGTTTCAGTGGTTGGCACAGTGTGCCCAGGGTTCTAGAGCCAGCAGGGCATGTGGTACTGGGGATAGAACCCGGGTCTTTGAGCTTGGCAGGCAGGTGCTTAGACTGTCAAGTTATCTCCCTAGCCCCTCATTTTTTAATATTATGTGTGTATTGGGTATATCTTGCAATATTTGTCATGTTAGAAATGAAAGCCAGGAGACCTGTGGAGCCCAAGAAGGCTGCGCGCTTCATTTGAGTTGTCAGAGCAGGGATGCTGCCATCTGGTGGTATGGGGCCTCTGGAGCCCCTTGCTGTTGGTGGGCACTAGGATCTGGGTCTGGTCTCCAGTACTGTGTGCCACGCTAGACACTGGCGCCGGGCTGGCCACAGAAAGTGGGCATTGGTGGCACACAGGATCACTACGAGTCCATGCTGCATAGTGAGACCCTGTAAAAAATAAGTAAATAAACAAAAGATTAATTTAAAAAAAATGGTTTCTTAAAATCCAATCCTTCTGAATTCTTGGTGGGCATTGGATTAACCTTGTGGAGACTGGCTAAATATTGGCTAAAATGTAGATCTTTAGGTCCTGCACTGAGAGATTCTGGTTCAGGAGATTTGGGGAAATCTCAAGGATGTTCCTAAACATAAATCACGATGCCCTCCCTACCCCTCATACCCTCACTACCCAGCCCAATGATTTTGATGCAGGATGTCTGCATATGCACTTTGAGAAATCCTGCCAGTATCTAATTGCTGTGTTGTTAAAATTCAGCTTTATTCAGTTTATCCTGAGTACATAAATACAGTGATTTGGATCAGAGACAAACTCCCTGCTAAATACTGGGTAATAAGCAATATGTTTGGTTCCCCTCACCTCAAACAAAAGTCTTGCACCTGAGTGACAAGATAATGATCAAGTCATTGGTCCTGCAGAAACAGAAATGACCAGGATAATGACTTTTCCCAGTGCCTAAAGAGATGAGAAGAAGCTGCTGTCTCTGTTCCTGAAAAGGTCTCATTCTTACTCTATTAATGAAATTCTTCAGCAGCTTGGTAGCCTGGGCACCCCTAACCTTGAGATCTTCCTTTCTGTACATCCCTGCTCTTTGAAAGGCAAACTTTTGCAGAACAAGCAGACTGTCTTCCAAGCACCTTGGCCATAGCCTAGGGACCTACTCAAGGCTCCACTTTGTCCATATGATTGGGAAAGAATACTTAGTATATTTTCAGACCAGAACAGTGAAATGGACATAGGACATAGGAGTATGGATCTAGCCCTCTTGGTGCATGAATGATGCTGGGGTACTAGAGAAACACTGACAAACTGCAGAGAAAATGTATTTGTCCACACCAGTAGGATGATTACAAGAAAATTCCTAACTGAATAAAATATTATTACAGGGAATTAGATCCCAGGTCCTTATAACTTAGCATATTAAGCTGGGACTATAGTGCCTGTGGTATAAGGCAATGGGTTACAGAACGTGTGCGTAGTCATGGTGATTTTAAGGTCCAAATCATCCACTTTTATGAATGGATATCCATCAAGAGGAACTGTCAGAAAGGTAGGAGAATAAAATCACTCAGTCTAAAGACTGTGGCACTCTCAAGAAACAAGGATGGGCTGGAAGGGATATCCTTGCTATTACTGGTCCTTACAGAGTTTGTACCACTGCTGCCATACTGTTGTGGGGAGAACAGCCCTTGAATCTAGGCCAGAGATAATGGGGTCCTGAGGTTTAGAGGGACACACACACACACACACACACACACACACACACACACCATTGACCTCACTGAGATCTGGCATACAGTGTTGCTACAGCCTGACTCATGATACTAAACATGCTTTTGAAGTTAAAAACCTATCAGGTTCCAGGGAGACACTTCCCAGCTTCCATGCTGCAGTCTTGAAACAAAAGGCCATTGTATCCAACACTGGGAACATTTGTGAGTGGCCTCATTGACAACATGAGAGGTGGACACTGCTTCCAAACCTTGGGAAAACTGGAAAAACAGCATAATTTAAGTAGGAAGAGTACAATAAGTTGGTCAGAACCATTTCAGATACTATCACTCCACAAAGGAAATCACACTTTAAAGCAGCACCAAACATCCATGTTTTTGCTTTGCTTTATGTTTTAACTGGTGGTCCTGAAGGTGCTTATGAATTAAGATGGTGTTTGCTGTACTGTAGTTATACATAGAAACTACAGAAGTTTTTGTCTTGAATTCCTGTTACTCTTCAGTTTGTATAGATGTAGGTCTGGTTTGCCACTATAGTTTTTGGATGTTACTCTCACTGCCAAGCAAGGATTTGATTCATTAGCCCACAGGTCTAAGTCAAGAGTTTCTGTACCAACACATGAAGGATATTCATACAGTGATGTGTAGCTGCAGGCGAGAGAGTGGAAATGAATATGTGGCATTCTGAGCTTCCACAGTAGGCGGTGGATGCTGTTTCCCATCAATTCCCATGTGGAAATATTATCCAAATATATAAAAAAAGATCCAGATGGTGGACCTCCCAAAATATTAAACCAGAACAAAATGAAAAAACAATTAACTAACCAATCTGGCTTACCTTGCTATACACACTGTGCTCTGTGAGAAAGAACTGTGTTGAAAGAGTGGGGGTGTGGGCTTAACTACACCAACTTAAATGTTCTTCTTTCAAGATCTTAACAGGAAACTTGCTCTTGATACCACAGAAAACAAGTTTTCATACCTTGGCTAGCTTCTATTTCCAGTGAATGAGGATTTATTTACTTTGTATTTAAAAGAAGTTATTCTTGGCATCCAAGAATAATTTTGGTAACTAGCTTTCCAGCACAAAGTACAAGTTCAGCTCCTTCACATATTTTTCCAAGTCGTTAATGGAAATATGCATCCATCACCTGGATGGTAGATAAAAACACATGCTACTGGTTTCTGCCACGATCCTTCTACATCAGTGTTTCTGAATCTGTGGTACCCAAATCTGAATCAGCAGGAGGTTCGTGTGCTTATAGAAGTTTGAGAGGCACTACAGTTTCTCCTTTTGCTTACTTTTATCATTTGTTGTTTTCAGTATAACTTGGAAAAAAGCAAAACTTTCAAGTCACAAAGACCCTACTTTCTAGATGACAGAAAGGAAACAATTAGTTTAGAACAAGAAATTACATTGTGCAATAAAATCTCCTATAATTTTTCTAAAAATTGTGATCTTTAATCATTTTGAAGTGAGTCTAGGCACAGCTTCCCTTTAAATATCTTGAATTATTCCTGAATAAAAGAGAAGGCATAAAAGGGTGACCAGAAGAAGCTCTTTTCTGTTAAGGTAGTCTGAATCATGAAATGAGGTGCCCAAAAGCCTATTTTTTATAACCTTGCCCAAATCCCTTCATTTGCTGGAGCATTAGTTTTCTCACACACAAGGAAGGACAATTGAACAAAATTATCTCCAAATTCCCTTTTACTACTAATATTCATTTCATCATTCTTTTTCTCCAGGGGAAGCATAAAACTAAATCAGAAGCTAAAATGGAAATGAAGGTAGGAATTCTTTAAAGCAACAAATGAAGACTGTATGCTGCTTTACAGCCAATTTCTTTTTTATGTTCTTTCTTTAAAAAATGTAACAATACTATGTAGCAGTGATAAAGAATAAAATGTAGCTATACACATCCAGCTGGATGCAACCCAGGAAATAGTATTGGCTGAGAAGAATCAAGTTGTGGAAGAACTCAGGTAGCGGTTCCACTTACATCAGTGGTAATCATTCAACATAGGTGCCAGACCACAGGAAAAGCAAGGCGAAGACAAACCAAAATTTAGGGCAGTGATTTTCTCTATAAGGGAACATAATATGATGGAACACAGTGGCAGGTGAAGCCATGCCTTTTATGTACTAAAAAGGGACCCACTTCATATTCAAAGGTACCAAAACCATTCTTAGATGGCAGACACATAGCTGTCAATGTTGTAATTTGCCATTTCCCATCCCATTTGTTGTAAATGCCCTTTTGTACTCATTTAGTTCTTATTTAATGGTATTGGGGATTGAATGCAGTATCTTTCTACTGAGCTACATCTTCATTCCCTCCTTTTATTTTTAGATTTTGTGACAGGTTTAAAATAAGTTGCCGTGTTGCTCAGGCTGGCCTTGAACTTGTGTTCCTTTTGCCTGAGCCTCCCCAAGGCATGTGCTATTATGCCCAGTTCATTCAGTCTTTAATTAAAAAAAATGTCCAAACATGTGCACCTTGATACATCATAAATTTCTCTCTTCTATTGCATGCTTCCTTGCTCCTGTAATTCTTCACAAACTTCCATATTTATGTAAATACATGTTTCACGAGGAAATGAAACACAGACTCTTTCGGTTATTCTTTTTTTTATTTTCCATAATTTTATTAAAGAACAAATAGCAGTGAGACAGTTTCAAATCGAATTAGTAGAACAGATTCAATAATTAATACATTGCATATTGTTTTTGTAGTGGTTATTTGTTGAACAAGGTGCAGACATGATATTCTATTTACAAACACTATTAGAGCAGATGTCTCTATTCATTGAATTA
>PVKA01028790.1:0-29017 GCA_004027165.1 Ctenomys sociabilis
TGTGTGTGTGTGTGTGTGTGTGTGTGTGTGTGTGTGTGTGTGTGTGTGTGTTCTAGCTATGAGATCTTTGTCTGAGAAAGAGCTGGCAGTATTTTTCCCATTCTGTATGTTGTCTCCTCGCTTGGTTTCTCCAGCTGTGTAGTCTTTTAAAATTTGATGTAATCCCACTTGTTGATTGTTGGTACTATTTTCAATGTAACTGGAACTCTGCTGAGAAAATCTTTGACTATACCTATGACTTCAAGAGTTTTACCTGTTATTTTAAGTGAGGGTGTTTTCTTAATCTCTTTTCCAATAGTTTGTTGTTAGTTGTCTGTCACTTTCTCATCTCTGGGACAAAAGGCAGAGAGACTTATTTTGGCTCATGGCTCTTAGAGTCCCCAGTCCCCAGTCAACGTCTCCAAGGAGGGAAGGGGGGCAGGGCATAGAGTTAGGGCCTCACTGGGGAAAACACTTCAGACCACTGTGATAGGGAAGCCCAGAGAGAACTGGGATGGGTTGGGAGATAGACTCTCTGGGCCTGCCCCAGGGGCCGCCTCCTCTGACTCTCAGCCTCCTCGCCCCACACCCCGACCCTAACTATGTGCTGCCTCCTCTGGTCAGGTTCCACCTCTGCTTAGCACACATTTGGCCTGAACTCCTGAGTGGACTCACTTGCTGGTGAGTAGAGCTCCCCATGATCCAGTAGCTTTTGGAAAAGCCTAACCTTTGAATTCACGTGGCTTTGTGGGAGACATTCTAGAACTGAGCCATAACTTTCACATATACAGAACACAACTCATTTTTCTGTATCAAGTTTATATCCTGTGCCTTTTAGGTTTTGGTGGAGCCTTTAGGGCTTCTTGCAGTAAGATCACATTGTCATGAACAGAATTTCACAACCTCCTTTCCTATTTTCTCCCCTATTTTTCTTGATTAGTTGCTGCGGACGTGACTCCGGAGACTGCACTGAAGGGAGGCCGCAAGCCGCCCTCCGTCTCACTTGGCCATTGAAGAGGCTGCCCAGGGGCTGGTGCTGCCCTGAGCCCTGCAGGGGGCAGTCCTTGGGTCTTCCTCTGAGGCTGTGCTCCTGTGGTCCTCTTGAGCTCCCCTCATCCCATTTCTCTGGCGAGTAAGCTGACACCTTGATCCCCTAAGCCCAGACACATGGAATTTGATCTTATTTGGAGATGTGCTTTTTATAGCAGCAAATTAAAATGAGGGCATTGGGGTGGACTCTCATGGAGTGTGGCTGAGGTCCTTGTAAGAAGGGGAAGCATGGACACTGAGACAGACACAGGGAGAGAGGCAAGGATTGTCTCAGAGGGGGCCTGGGCAGGTCCCTTTGCAGTGAGCAGAAACAGCAGGCCTGTGAATCGGACACAGAGCAGATCTGTTGGTGTCTGCTCTTAGAGTCCCAGAGGGAGGCCTGAGAACTGGCTGCCTCCCAGGAAGTCTTTGCCATGGGGGTTCACTCAGGCAGGCTGCCCACTTCTCCCCTGGGGAGCTCTCCTGGATCCCCATCAACCATTGGAGACTGCGGATATGAGGGCGTTGGCACTGCCTTGGATGGACTCCCCACCCCTGCAAGAGGAGCTTCCCCCAGCCTGGAACTGTCCCTGTGGGGAGGTGACATGTGGCCTGAGGACATCTGGGATCTTCAGGGGTAGGATTCATAGTCCCTGGAGGAACAGCCAGTCACAAATTAGCTGTAAACAAATCAAAAAGGCAAGGATTCAATTTCCCTCTGAGTGCGAATGGATTTGCAGATGTTAAGTGGTCTGGATGTATTTTTAAGATAACTCGGACACTGGCTTATGCGGTCTGCTGTGGACCTGGGGACAGGCAGATGGCAGCCATGGAGGGATGTCAGCTGGGAAGTCTGAATCCCAGGAGGCTGGCAGTGTAAAACTGCCATGCTCCCTCTGTGGGCCTCCCGGCAGCCCATATCGCAGGCAGGACACCCATGATGCACAGTGGTCCTGACCGCTTCCCAGGAAGGGCGCAGCAGGGACCTGCTGCTGCTTCTGGGACTTGACTCTCAGCCCCGAGCCCTTTCAGCATAGTGTCAATTCCAGGGGTCCTGGGGAGCCCTGTGGAGACTCGATAGCTCTCGAGAGGCACAGAGTCTGAGCAGAAGCCCAGGTAAGGCAGACGCTCTCTGGGGCTAGGATCAGTGTGGTGGCTTATGTCCAAGCATGGGGAACACCAGGACTCCCGTGAGGGATGTGCTCTGCTGATGGGTCCCAGGCACACAGCTGGGCTGTGGGCAGCAAGCAGCACATGGTGTCTCCAGCCTGCGGCCTGGATGCACCAGGGTGTGGGCGGTGAGGACCTCTGGCTGCAGCCAGGTGGTGTAAATAGGCTCAGCTAGGAGTGCTGGCTCCCTAGCCCTGGAATTCCTTCCTGTCTTGCCCCCACCCACAATGTCCTAGGGTCTGGCCCGTTGCCCCTACTGGCTCTGGCCTGCTTGTCCAGGAACTGTCCCCTGAGTGCTGGCTTCCTTGGGGGTGGCTGTGGGTCATCCAGGGCCATTTCCTCTAGACAGAGGAGGTGAAAGAGGACGCAGAGAAAAGCAGGGCTGTGAGATTAGTCCTTCCCAGGTGTGCTGAGGTGGGTGGGACCCTCAGGACCTGTGTGACACTTCCCTCTGACATAGAGCCATGCTGGGAGGGCTGAGTCCACTCTGGAAAGTTTGGACCCCTCAAGGCTCTCTCTACTTCTTTAACCCCCACGTTGGTCCATTCTCACACTGATCATGTTTGGCCCTGCTACGCCCAGTGGATCAGCTGTCCCTCGGCCTTACAGGTGCACTTGTATGGCCTGGGGCTCTGTCCTGCCTCTGCAGTGTACTTCAGGCCTGCTCTGGGGTAACATCCCCATCCCTCTGGACCATGCTGCAGCTTGAAACCAACCTAGATCCACCCCCTCTTACTCCCTCCCCCGGGAGAACCTGTAGCTGCTGGAAGCTTTGACAATTCCCTTCGTCTCCCCATGGACAGCCCCTGGAGGCAGGGGTGGGTGTGGGAGGGAACTGAGGTTGTGTGGAGGCCTGAGGGGGGCAGGGCATGGGCACAACTAAGGAACTAACCCAGAGATGGGTAGACAGAAGGGTGTGAGAGCTTCCACCAGGGCCCGTGGAGCTATTGTGGCTTGAGGCTGGCTGCCCTCAGAGCCTCGTGCTCTCACAGGTGGAGCTTTTGAAAGATGGCTGAATCACGGGGGTCCTAGAAGGACGTGTGCCATTAGGAGAGGGCCTGGCTAGAAGTGGCCAGTGCGTTCCGGGTTTCTCTTTCGTGTACCTGAGGGCGAGTCCCATCATCACCCGAGGAGCATGGTGATTTCCCAGTAGCTGGCCCCAGAGAAGCTTTACTTGTGGACTGGCTGGCAACGCTTTTAAGATCAGTATTTTAAGGAGTGGAAGAAACTATGAGCAAGTATAGGACAGCAAGCCAGTGAGGTCAGGAAAGTAATACACTAATAGGAGTAAGAAATTCAGTGGAATAATCGAAATAAATTTAAAGGACAGAAGTTCTTAAGCCAAAGAATACAATGACAATATGTACATTAAAATAAAAAGTATCACTGGCAGAATTGAGCAGACATAAAAAGAATCTGGGAATTGAACGATGAATTATTAGCAAACACACAGGTGCCAGAACAAAAGGATAACGAATATTTTAAAAGTCAGCAGGATCTACAGCACAGCAGAAAGAAACCTGGTAGTTGAAATGCAGAAGTTAAAGAGGGAGAACTAAAAGGGAAAAGAAATGGGCAGCATCTGGGGAGCTCCAGTGAGGCCAGCGGAGGCAGTCCAGAGAGCTCATGCTGGCCAGGAGACAGGAGCAACGTGGACGGTGCACTCCAGGCACGTGGGGATGCAGATCTGGGGTCCCGTCACTGTGGGAGGCTGAGGTAGGAAGAAAGAGACTTCTGGAAATTTAGCAAGATCCTGTCTCGGGAAAAAACAAACTGAACAAAACCCAGACGTTCCCAAGACAAAAACTGGAAGAGTTTGTCACCATTAGACCTGACCTACAACAAGCATCCATGGAAGCTCCTGAAGCTGAAGGAGAAGGGTGGTACTTAGTCGTCTGAAACATTGGCAAGGATAAAACTGATTGGTAAAAGAAGCCACACATAAGACAGGAGCTCTGACGTTGTAGTGATGGCATTTATCATTGTCTCTTTTGTGTGGAGAGAAAAAGGTTAGAGGACTATGAATAATACTAGGCATGATAATTCTTTTTTTGCCATAATAATTCTTAAGGAACATACAGTATAAAAAGAGGTAAACCTTGAATCAATCATACAAAATGTGTGTGGGGGGAAGATAATAACAAGGTATAGAATTTTTAACTTAAAAATTAAGTTGTTACTAGTTTAAAATTGCCTGTTGTAACTCTAAATATTTATGTTAAGCTTTAGGTTGATCACAGAAAAAAGGCCTTTAGGTTGATCACAGAAAAAAGCTTTAGACACACAAAAGATACAAAGTCAGGAATCAAATGTAGCTTTGGAGAAAGTCTTCTAACACAGACAGAGACAGTGGGAGAGGAAGAAAGGAATGGAGGCTCTATAGAGCATCCAGAAAACAGCTACCCCCAAAGCTGTAGGAAGTCCTTACCTATCAAGAATTACCTTGAATGCAAAATGGATTAGATTTTTCCAATCAAAAGACACAGAGTAGCTGAATTCTTTTTTTAAACAAAGAACTGAAGGGTCGGCCAGATAGCTCAGTGGATTAAAGTGCCTGCTTAGGCAGACACAGGGACCAGGGTTCAATTCCCAGGCCTTCATGCTATGCCAGCCCCACCCCTGGGTGCACTGAGATGGCAAATGTGTGGTAATCTCAGCACTTGGGAGGCTGAAAGCAGGAGAATCACTGAGTCTGATCCGTGTAGTGAGACCGTGTAGATCCTGTACTAAATACATTAAACAAACAATAACAAAGCAGTATCCAACTGCATGCTACCTGTGAGAAATGCTCTTCACATTTAAAGACATACAGAGCTTAAAGTCAAAGGAATAGAACAAAATGTTCCATGTGAATGGGCACCAAAAGACAGTAGGAGTAACTAAACTTGGGTGAAATAGAGTTTAAGTATTGTGAGAGTAGAGAGAGGGAGGGAGAGGAGGGGGAGAAGGAGAGAGGAGTGGAGGATGGAGGGATGGAGGGATGCATGGAGGGAGGAATGGAAGAAAGGAGAGGGAAAGGGAGAAGAGTAGGGAGGAAGGAGAAGGAGAGGGAGAGGGAGACAGAAAGGGAAAGGGAGAGAGAGAAAAACAAAATTATTCAAGACAGGCACAAGTGGCTGCCAGTACTTAGGAAGGTAACTGAGGCAGGAAAATTATTTATTTAATATTAATTTTATTGAGAAAGAAATAGCAATGAGACAGTTTCAAAACAGGTTAGTGGATAGTTACAATAATTAATACACTGAATATTGTCTTTGTAGTAGTTACTCATAGTATAAGACCAGATGTGGTATCTTGTCTAAATACTATTAGTTCAAAATTTTCTTGTCATCAAACTAAGAGAAAGTAGCTGTATGTCTATGCTAACTTTTTTATATACAGATTGCTTTTTCGCTATAAAGGGTCCTTTGTTTGTCTCCCCTTTTTTGTTTAGTTTTGTCAGAGATGGATATTCCATTGCCACTCAAATACTGTAGGTGCGTGAATTCAGCAGAGTAATCCAATATATTCCAGTACTTCATAAAGGTAGTAGGTTATTCATAGGACGGGCAATGTCAGAAGTTGTTGACTTGAGCCTTTTACAGCTCAGCATATTAATATGGCTTTACTTTTTATACCTCGTTTTTATACTTTTGTGCTGGATGGTAAAGACCAAGATAAAGCAAGGCCTATATAACAAGAAATGTAACTTCTGTACCTGACAAGGTCAGTCAAATCCCCTCAGGATTTACCCAGAAGCATTTCTCATGCTTCTGTTCTTTGGAAGAACCCTGGGCTTCCCCGTCAGGTCCCCAGGGCAGACCCTTCAGCCTCCCTGACACGGACTCACAGTGGGCTTGGGGCCTGTTTGAGGTACAAACCCTGAACCATAGTTTATAGATCCCTTGTCAGTGTCAGCCATGTGGATGAGTCATGGCCATTACTTGACCAGTTAGAGGTAGGAAAATTAAGAGTCCTGCCTGAGTAATTTATTGAGATCTCAGTTAAACATTTGCAAAATATAGGAAAAAGTGCCAGGGATGTAGCTTATTGGAGAATGCTCCTCATTTCAATCCTAGTACTAAGCAAGCAAGCAAACAAAAAACAAGGGGAAGAGAAAAACAGAAAAAGGAAAGCATTACTCTAATGCTAAAGGGGTCAATTCCTTGACGAGATATAACAATTATATATGCATATGTATATATCACATATATGTGTGCATATGTATATATTATGCATATATTTCTATTCAAAATCAGAGCACCTAAGTTTGTAACGTTTACTGATAGATCTGAAGAGAGCAGCAGACTGCAGCAGTGCGGCGGAGTCGTGGTAACTCGGTGTCAGCTCAAGCAGGAAGCACCTGGCTGACTGGCTCAGCGGGGCTCTGGGCCCATCTCTGCGTGAATACAAGTTGGACAGCTTCGGAGACACGGATGACTTAACAAGAATGACTCGTGGGAAGACAGAAGATGTTCAGTATCATGCTTCTGTTCTTTGGAAGAACCCTGCGCTTCCCCATCGGGTCCCTGGGGCGGACCCTTCAGCCTCCCTGACACGGACTCAGAGCTCTGCAGTGGGCTCGGGGCCTGTAACCTTCTGCTGTGGCTCTCCAGCGCACCAGTGGCTGTTTTGCAATGTTCCGCCCCTAACTGTGCAGGCAGAAACTGCAGGGTCCCTTGTAACCCTCCATCTGTCATCTGTATCTCTCTGTATCTCCTCACCTATGTATATTATAAATTATACCATTTTTTCTGGAAAATAGAACCTACCCAGAAAATAAGTCCAGGTATGGTTTTTCAGGTTGCTCCTAACAAGCCTGAGTCTGTCCCCCAAATAGCTACCTGGTTGGTTGCAGCTCGTGTGTCCACCACAACATACGACAGATACATTGCATCCTAAACTAACAGTATTAATATGCAATTAAACAAAAAATTACTGACATTAACACTTAAAAATGATACCAGAGACCACAACTAAGTACTTGGTGCTTTTGGTTGAGATGTAAACTCCTACATAAACAGATGAATTTGAAACTTATTGCTGAATGGCCAACGGAGTGCAGACGCAGGCGTGAGTAATGCATGCACTTGATAATAAGCAGATGTGTTTACGTCGAATACAAGTCTTCATGATTTAATATTAATACGTCTTGTGTTGTGACAGACGTACTCAGCGCCCTCTTTGGAAATAAACAAATGTTTTCAGAATTTTGGTGTCTTCAGTGTTTTGTAGCTTTCCTGTGGACCATCACTCTCGGCTGTCATCGTGTTTGTTGTCACTCCATCCCAGCAGCCTTCAATTAACACTGGGCTTAATGGAAACTTTGGGAAGCCCGCCCGGCAAGAGGCCGGGAGGTGGGAGAAGAGTCCGTGGGACGGAGTCACAGACAGCTGCGCTGCCCCTGGAGGCCCAGCGCCCGTACAAGGAGGGTCTGTGGCTGGACAGGAGAGATGGGGGCCGACGCCTCCGGAGGAAAAGGAGTCGCAAGAAATTCAGGATGCAACTCGGAGTGTGGAGAGTTACAGTGATATTTTAGAAGAAAATGACATGACTGTACTTGAATAAATGTAGAATTATAAGTGCTAAACAATAAATACATGTAGACAGTTGTACACGAAAAAATATGACATTTCTGAAAATAAGGCCCATTGTGTTTTCTGGAACAAAAATTAATATAAGACCTGGTCTCATCATTTTCAAGGGATATATATATATTCCTCTCATGAATTCTAATACACTGGGGAACTTCAATACCCCATTGTCACCACCAGTGGACAGATAATCCAGAAAGAAAATCAATAGAAAAACATTGGATTTTAACAATGTTTTTGAACACATAGATGTAATGGACATACATAGAGCACTTCATCCAAAAGCACATCTGGAACTTTCTCCAGGATAGATCATATGTTAGGCCACAAAATAAGTCTTAACAAATTCAAGAAGCTTAAAATTATATTAAGTAATTTTTCTGACCACAAGAGTTTGAAACAAGAAATCAAAAATGGGAAGAATTTTGGAAAATTAACAAGTATGTAGAAATCAAATAACATCCTGAACAGCTATGGGTTTAATAAGAAATAAAAAGGGAAAATTTAAAGTATATTGAGACAAATAGAAATGGAAATACATCCTATCCAAAGTATGGCATACGGCAAAAGCAATTCTAAGAAGTAAGTTTATAGCAATAGAAAGAGCTTGGATAAATAACATAATGTTACAATTCAAGGAGCTATGGAGGGAAAAATAAAGTAAATCCTAAGTTAGTAGAAGAAAGGAAATAAGGATCAGACCAGAAAGGGATGAAATGGGGACTAGAAAATCAATAGAAATCAACAAAACTAAGCTTTTTTTTTTTATTAAAATGTAAATCAACAAAACTTCAGGCATGCTAGCAAAAAGGCTTCAAAAAATAAAGTAAAAAAAGAGGTGATATTACAAGTTCATACCACAGAATTAAAGGACTATAAAATACTACTTTGTCTAATTATAGGCCAACAATTTGGACAGCTTTGGAGACACGGATAACTTACCAAGAATGACTCATGAAAAAACAGAAGATGCTCAATAACAAGAAAGAACTTGAATCAGTAATTTAAAAATTCCCACCAAAGAAAAGGTAGAAGAAAACAAAGGGTAAAGCGTTCATGACATTCTTTGGGGCAATGATTTTGTTTTTAACCTAACTCCAAACCCCAGGCAAAAGCTAAGAAATAGACAACCAAGATTACATTAAGCAGAAAATCTGCACAGGAAAAGAAACAACAGATTGAAAATACATCCTAAAACTTGGAAGAAAATGCTTGCAAATCATATACCTGCTAAGAGCTTAATACCCAAAATATATGAAGAACCCAAATAACCTAATAGCAAGAACACAAATATCTAATTTTTTAAATTGGCAAAGAGTCTGAGTAGACATTCTCTAAAGAACATGTACAAATGGCCAGCAGGTCTATGAAAAATGATCAACAGTAAATTTTGAGAAAATGGAAGCTAAAAACAATATCACCTAATACCACTTAGAATGGGTATTCTAAAAACAATAGAAAGACCATGGTATTGAAAAGGGTATAGAGAACTGGGACCCTTGCACATTGCTGGGGTAATGTCAGTACAGCCCCTGCAGGAGCCCCAATGGAAATCCCTCATATTTACACATGTGTGGCTGGTTTATTTCACTTATGAGTATATGTTCAAGTGGCATCCACTTCAGTATAAATGCTTCAAGCTTATCATTCTTAATAGCTGAGTAATACTCCATTATATAGAAATACCACATCTTTTTCAACCATTCCTCATGTGATGGATATCTTGGTTGTTTCCAAGATTTTGCTATCACAAATTGTGCTGCTATAAACATAGGTACACATATATCACTATGATACAATGTATCCAGATCCTTTGGGAAAATTCCCAGTAGGGGGATAGCCGGCTTGAATGGGATTTTTAGTCCTACTCTTTTGAGGAGTCTCCACACTGACCTCCACAATGGTTGTACCAGTCTACATTCCCACTAGCAGTGGAGAAGTGTTCCCTTTTCCCCACAACCTTGCCAACATTTGTTGTTAGTTGATTTCCTTATGATAGCCATTCTTTCTGGAATGAGATGGTATATCTCAGTGTTGTTTTTATTTGCATTTCATGGATGGTGAGTGATGTGGAGCATTTTTTCATATATTTATTCGTTTCTTTAATTTCGTCCTCTGAGAAGTGTGTGTTCATCTCAGATGCCCATTTCTGAATTGGGTCCTTAAATTTGAGGGCCCTGTTATATCTTAGTTCTTTATATATTCTAGACAACAGACCTCTGTCTGATTGCTTATTAGTTAGGATCTTTTCAAAATTTGTGGGTTGTTTTTTCACTCTGTTGACAATTTCTTTTGACATGCAGAAGCTCCTTAAGAAGAGTTGATCCCAGTTGTTGATTCTTTCAAGGGCTTCCCGTGAGAATATGTGTTTGTTCATGAACCCTTTACCTACCCCTATGTCTTCAAGAGTTCCTCCTACTTTCTCTTCCAGGAGATTGAGTGTTTCTGTTTTAATGTTTAGATCTTTAATCCATTTTGACTTTAACTTAGTGCACAGTGATAGAGCTGGGTCAAATTTTAATTTTTGGCATGTAGAAAGCCATGTTTTCCAGCACTATGGAAGCCCCTCAAAAAACTACAAACAGAGCTACTTAGCTGTGACACTCCTGGGCATCGATTTAGATGAGTGGAAGCATAAGTCAGAGCAGTCTCGCGTGGCAATCCGTATAATATTAAAGATCTAGACTCAACCTCTGAGTAATTTACCTCAGGTAAGTGCATGAAGACCATGGTGCACAGAGGGTGAGAGGAGGGAAACTTGTCTTTTGCCAACATGGATGAAGGTGGTGGACACCATGCTCAGTGAAAGAACGCACACACAGAAGTCAATACCACGTGGCCTCCTTCCTAAAACTGTTAAGCACCTGAAGCAGAGTAGAATGGTCATTACTAGGGGCTGAAGGTCTTATGGAGAGCAGGAATGGGCTGGTGATGGACAAAGGTTATCAAGCTTGGCTGGACAGAGGAGCCACCAGTGAGATCTATCCACAGCACGACTGCTACTGTTAAAGATACTGCACAGATCCACACTTGAAAATGGATAAGGGAACATCAACACATCCCAGGCTAACTGAGGGCCTTGCTGTGTGTCCAGATGAGGGAAGGGCATCTAATTCTAAAGTTCATCTCAGATTCACCTATGCCCCTCTTCTGAATTTCCCTGTCATGACAATCCAGCCCTTGGTGCTGCCTCATGGATTGTGACATTGCTGCAGAAACCAGCTTCCCTAAATCCTGCATCAAGAGCAGGGTGAGGGGCTGCTGGGAGGCAGGATCCCAGGACAGGAGCCCTTTCCCCACTGAAGTGAGGCCATGAGCAAGACCGTGCACCTCTGAGTGGATGCTGATGTCCTACACAAAGTGAATACAGATGTGGCCACACTGTGCTCCTTGGAGTCCTTGTCAGCCACCCAGGAAGGCCCAGGAAAGCCCAGGTGAGTTGAGGATCCTGTGAGGCCTGGGGTCTGTCCTGCAGTCTGGGCCTGCTGATCCAGTGAGTTCAGCTTCCACCTCAAAGGCAACAGCCTGCTGGCTACAGAAGCTGGGAGCTCACCAGGCACAGGCCAACTCGGACTGTAAACACTTCCTACTGCTGGGAGGGGGAAGAAGCTGTGGTCCCCTGGGTCCTGCGGACTCTGTTCCCCTCTACTGTTCCAAGTGGCCATTGAGGAATCTGGCCCGGAGAGTGGGAACTCCCAGGCTGGCAGGACACAACGTTCGAGGCCCTGGGCTGTCCGGCCCTGCACACGAGCCCTTGCTCTGCTGTTGGGCAATGCTATAATGGTTATTTCCAGTATTTTGCAAGAAGCAATGTTTATGTGGTGTTTTGCCACTGGCAGTTTGCTGGTGGTTTTCAATGGGTGCCAAGCCAGCCTCCCAGTCCTGTAGTTCTGGAAGCATGGAGGAGGCATCCAGGGCTGAGCTGCCTCCCTTCAGGGGCGGGCCTGTGAGCAGGGGCATCACCCAGCGGGCAAAGCCGTGCACAGTGTGGTGCTGTAGCCTCCTCCTTGCCTGGCCAGGCCCTCTACGCAGTCCCCCAGGCCTGGACCTATGTGTGTGGCTACTGCCACCATCTCTGTGGTGTAAGAGGACCTGATCTCATGGCACTATACTAGGTTTGCAGAGGCAAACCTAAAAGGCAGACCCTGTCCCTCCTCCCTGCTACAGAAGGACCAATGGGCTCCAGGCTGGTCACCACCACCACCAGATATCCTGCCCCTGTGCCCCCTCCTCACCAACACCTCTAGGCTGTACCTAGGGTCCTATCCAGGAGCTGGCAAGCTCTCTCAGCTTCTCCCTTCAGCCTATGTAGGATTGCTCCTCCTCTTGCACTGATATCTCAACATGCCTCTGGCCTCTTTCCATTCATCCTCTGGGCCAACTCATCTCCATCTGTGTGGAATCAGAGATGAAGCCCCCACCGGGGCTTCTTGCTGATCCTTCCCGCCCTCACCCCTGTCAGCCCCATCTGCGATGGCATGCAGGGTAGACTCCTGGCATCATATCCTTCCTGGCTCCCAAGGTGGGCCCAGATGAAGGGTGATCTGGTTGACCCAGGTTTGGAATAGTCATTGGGACCGGCAGGAGAGTGACAGGCCTGCCATGTATTCAGCAGACGAAGTGACTGATCACACCTGTGGCCCGGCTATATGTCAGTCTGCTGGCCACTGAGAGACCAGGATTCTCCCAGGGTTGGCCCTAAGGGAAATGGGGCTCCCCTAGCAGGATGTTCCTGCAGCTCAGAAAGGAAAGTCTCTCTCTAGAGATAAATCTGGTCATTAACATCAATTGATTTTTTTAAAAAAAATGTAGAATAAGTAAGCAACTACAGTCTTAATTCACTGATAAGAGATATCTGCTAAAATAATACCTGTAAATATAATATCATGTATGCACCTTGTACAATACCAAAACGTTATGGAAACAGTTTTCAATGTATTAATTCATCGACTCTGTATGGTTAAGGTGTCTTGAAACTGTCTGATTGACATTTGTATTTTAATAAAATAAAAATAAATGGAAAAAATATTTAAAAAAATGTAGAATAAGCATGGACGAAGAACAGTTTGCTCAATAAACGATGTTGGAAAAATTGAATTCTATATGGGGAAAGAGATATTAGTCCATCATTCATATCATGTAGAAAACCCAACTCAAAACAGATTAAAGACTCAATGAGTATCTGCAAGTCCAAAACAGTAGAAAAAGGTGGAAAAGATCTGTGCCATTGGTCAGCAGTGATTTTTTGGATTTTACCGCTAAAAACACCAGCAGTAAAAACAACAATCTGTAAGTAGGATGATATCAAACTGAAAACCTACACACAGAAGGAAGCAGTCAGAGTGCCAGGAGATGCTACAGAGTGGAAGGAAATACTCCCGACCATGTAGATAAAGCTAATATGCAAAATACATAAAGAATTCAAATAGGTCAGTAGCAAGACAAACAGCCCAATTAAAAATAAGCAAACAATGGACATAAATATTTTTCAAAAGATAGAATACAAATGGCCAACAGGTAAATGGACAAAAATGCTGACTTTTAGTAAATGTCAGGGGAACACAAATTCGAATAATACAAACTATCCCCACACACCTGTCAGAAAAGCTATTGCCAAAGAAAACCGAGGTGAGTTTTGGCAAGGATATACAGAGCTGATCCTTGTGTGCTGTTGGTGGGGATGAAAACTCATAGAGTAATGATGAAAGACTGTGGAATTTCCTCAAAAAGCTGCAACAACAGCTGTGGTGTAACTCAGCAGTCTCACTTCTAGTGTCCAGGCAACAGCTATGAGATCAGCATGTGGAAGGGCAGCCACACTCCCATGTCCTCTCAGGACTTTGCACAGCAGCCACGGGACAGTGTCCACTGGTGGATGGATGGATAGAGAAAAGGTGGATGTGAGGAGTGATCTCAGGATGAAGTAGATATTTAAACTTTTACACGATCTTAGTACAGTGAAAAACATGCTGCCATGAATCCCCCTCAAAATACTTTCCCTCCTTTCAGAAACACGCATCCCATCATCCTTGACATTTTCTGAAGCAGTGCTGAAAGGCCTCTTTCGTGAGTGTCTTTAGTTGAGCTGTTGTGGTTCCTTGACATCCTGGATTGATTCACAGTGTTTCCTTTTTATGCCCATTTTGACTTTGGGGAAGAGCCGCAAGTTGCACAGTGCCAGATCCAGCCAATGGGATAGAGCAGGACATGCTGTGATGTTTTTATTTGGCAGAAATTGCCATAAATGTCTGAACAAGTTCAAGGCATGGAGATGGTCACAAAGAAAGACTTCTAGACCTGCTTCAGAAAGTGGCAAAAACAATGGGATCAACATGTTCAAAGCAAAGAGATATAAGGGGAATAAATTGGAGGGGATTATTGGCTGTGTCTTTTACTATAACAAATTCTTCTTACATCATTCACTATATAAAATTATATATATATATATATATATATATATATATATATATATATATATATATATATATATATATATATATATATAGTCTCACACTCATAATGGAGTAGTACCCAGATTTTAAGAAGAAAGGGGATCTTGATATTGTGCCAGGATAGATGAGCCTAGAGGACCTTACTTAAGTGCAACCAGTCAGGCCTAGAAACAAATGTCATGCGACCTTACTCGTAGGCAAAATCTAAAATAGTGATTCTCATCGAAGCAGCAGGCAGAAGCCAGGTTGCCAGGAGCTGAGGAGTGCAGCAGAGTGCTGAGGAAGTGTTCATCAAAAGGCACAGAATCAGAGCCAGAGAGAGCAGTGTGAAGAGGTCTGTTCTGCATTTTGGGACAGAGTGGGTAACTGGATGGTGTATTGCTAAAATCTGAGAGCAGAGTAGATTTTTGAGTATCCTCACCTTTCCAACCAAAAAAAAGACTAAGAGTGCAGGATATATACATATAAAATGCATGCGATTTTTTAAATGAAAAACAAGCAAGCAAACAAATAAAAGCAGCTGTCTCACTTGGCCCCAGTCTGAGACTAAAAGGCTCTAGGAGGATTGCTCTGTGAGAGTCACTGGAGGGTCACAAGGAGTGGCTTCCCTTCTGGGGCAGGCTTTGCTCCCAGTCACCTCCTAGGCCTCAGTCTCCTCCATGGGACCTGGAGGAGCCAAGGGGCCTGTACCCACCTGTGCCTGCATGGGTTGCTCCGGGCTCCCCTCCGTGGACTTCAGCAGCCATCCTCCAGGCATGCCTTGGTGCTGCTTCTCCAGTCTGGGGCCCAGTGAGGTGTCTGTGACTCAGCTGGTCCCTTTGCTAGCACTCTGGCCAATGTGTGGGGTGAGATCTTCCAACTTCCTGTGTCCTAGCCCTGGACCTTGCCCACTTGATCTGCCTGTGCCCAGGCCCAGAGCAGTGGCAGCAGTGCAACCATCCCAAGTGGTAAATAAGAGGTGGCCCATGGAGATGTTGGGACACAGGTTCATGCCCACCCTGTACCCCAGCTTGAGGGAGCTACGTGCAGCTGCAGTGAAAAGTTTGGGCTCTGCTCCAATATGTGCTTTGTCCATTGCCTGCAGAACATGAAGAAGATTGTAAAGACAGAGGCCTTGGGCAGGTGGATCATCCAGAAACCCAAGACCCAAGACCCAGGACAAAAGCTGGACTGGGCCAAGGGGCAAACACATCATTTGGTGGGAGACTGTAAACCACAAAGCTAGCAACGTGCAAGTGTCTGAAGTAGCAGCGCAGAGCCAGCACCTAGACTCTGGAGAACTCCAGCAACAGAGGAACAGTCCCAGTCCCCAAGTCCAGAGGCCAAGATCAGTTTCATACCCAGCACATTTCTGGGATTCAACGTGGACATTATCACAGAACTGTAAGCACCAGAAGTGTTCTAGAACTTTTTATTTTTCTTTCTTTTTCGGATTGGCTGTACTTTTCCTACGTGGTTGGGTGTTGTCTTGTTTTGTTTTGTGTTCTGTAGTGGGTTTTTGTATTTTTCCTTTTATTCTTCCTCTCTCAATTCTCCATTTTCTTCCCTGCTGCTTTTCTTTTCTTTTCATTCATTTTTATTTTATTTTTACTTTTTGTAGTGGCACTGACGTTTATTAGGATGCACCCTAATACATGTGCTGGGGCTGGCCCATGGTGCTCTTGATGCACAGGGCCCGGATGTTCTGCCGATTCTTCTTGAGTGGTGACACCAGGAAGTCGACGGCCAGGTGGATGTTGTATACAAGCTCGTCATCTGTAATCTTCCCGTGACCAACAGCACAGCCAGGCACAGAGCCTTCTTCATCTGGAACTTGATGGTGGATGTCACTTCATCAACTTTGGCCACATGTTTCTGTTGTGGGTCAGCAGGGAAGGGAACTTGCCAGCCTTATTGAGGCCCAGTCCCAGGATTCCTGGGATCTGCTTGATCGGAAACTCTGGGGCCAGCCTTTAACTAGCTTCTTATTGTTATTGAGCTTCTTCAGCACCTCGATGTCCACGTGGGGGATGTCCACGTGGGGGATGTCCACGTGGGGGATGCCCACGGCCCTGGTCTCGTCGCAGTGCTGCTGGTCCCCCAGGATGCACACGGATAACTTGGGGCGGGGCGTGCACTTCAGCCTGACGGTGCCTGAGAAGTGCATATCCTTCTGAGCATCATAGTTCTTCAAGTTGACCTGCAACTCCACAGTCTCTAAAAGCTTTCAAGGGCATGTGCTGGTTCCAGTGTAGGACCTCATGCACCGCTTCATATGGGATGTCGCAGGAGATTTTGCTACTCATGATTCCTTACGCTGAGGAAACCAGAAAAGAAAATTCTTTTCAATTCTCTTTCTCTTTCTTGCTTTTTTTCAATATTTAGGTTTCGGACCTTTTTTGCTTTCTTCCATTGCTGCTTATTCTATCTTACTGATACACTTCTTGAATTTAAGCTTGTAAGTGAGTACCATTGTGCTTACTCCTTCACATTCTGTTTCATTCTTTTCCTTCTGTGTCCTCCAGCTTCCCAAAGCCTAGGTGATCATCCCTTAACCTTCAGCCCTGACTCTAGTACACTTGACCTCATGCATCACTTTAGCCTATGCCCTACCTGTCTTAACAACTTCAAACCACTGCAGAAGGGTAAAATTACCTCACTAATGGGACATTTACTGTGTACAAGTCCATGGTATGTGTTGCACTTTGTTGTATATCATTAGAGTTTGCTGCTGTAGGCTAACATGGCAAGATAAACTTATCATAGTTTATCAGTAATTGAGCTGTAATTGAAACTATTATTACTAAATGTGCTATTTTAGTCAGGATGTCACACATAGTACAAATATCTTTTCCCATAAATGGTATAAATTGTATTATTGCACTCATTGTATGAGGTCACAATAATCAAGAAAGCCCAGTGCCAAAGCAATGGGAGCTGAACAACACAGTACTTTTGCATCCTTTACCCATTGGCAAGGCACATTAGAGACAGCTACAAGGAACTAACTATATCTAGAGGGCATCCCTGAAGAACATACACCCTCTAGTGAGACTTTCTTGCTAGTGATAAAGCTATACAGCATAGGAAATCAGTAAGTATCAAGGACAAGCCCAGAACTCTATGAGATAGATGAAGTTGGAAGTCAAACAGCAGCACTTTCTGAAATGATAGTGACAGAAGTGAAAAAGCAACTGTAAAAGGCTATAGAGAAAATAATCTCTCAGGGACAGAAACAAATGGTGCCTAAAATCAAAAATATTAGAGAAGAAACAGAAGGGGCTGGAAAGACAACTCAGTGGTTTAAGCACCTGCTTAGACAAGCACAGGGACTGAGGGTCCATCCCCAGTACCACATGCCATGCCAGCCCTGACACCAGGCACGCTGAGCTGGTGACCAAGTCCAGGCGTGATAGCGCACACCCGTAATCCTGGTATTGGGGAAACTGAAAACAGGAGGATCACTACAAGTCTGAGCTGCATAATGAGACTCTGTAACAATCAAACACATTAAAAAAAAAAAAAGCTTAGAGAAGACACACATGAGTAGATGAACTTAGCAAAATGATGGAAACAAAAATGCCCAACACAGGAAGGAAATGGAATCAATGAAAAAAATACAAACAGAAATTCAAGAGCTTATAACCTCCATTGAAAGTGTATGCAACAGATAAAGGAGAGAATGGAATTTCAGATCTTAAGACAGAATTGCATTTAGTGATCATGAAAAGAGGTATCTCCTTGACTAAGTCTGTATGCTGAAATCTGCGTCTAAGAAATTACATTGAGGACAGCAATGTGTAATGCAAAAGCCATTGTTGAATGCCTGTCATTTTGGTCTTCTGATTGTGTAGCATTTCTAATGTTATATCATTTATTACTATACACTCTTTAAAATGAATTTATTAAGGAAAGGTATGAGAAGAGAAAAAAGAGAGAGAATAATAAAAACTTAACATTTTACTGCAAGCATTAATATTCAATCATACTCCAGTTTTACATAAGTATATCTGTTAATCTGAGCAACAGATTTGATGATAAAAATAGATAATATATCAACAATTGTTAATAAGCTACTCTCCCTTTGAAAATCTGTAACACATGTTACCGTATTTCCATCTATTTTTTAAAAATATTTTTTATTCATTTTAATGAGAAAAGATAAAATAGCAATGAAAAAGTTTCAAAAACGGCTAGTGGGATGTTTGCAATAATTAATACATGGCACATTGTTGTCTTCATAGTAGTTTTTCAGAGGACAAAGTGCAGACATGATATCTTGTCTGAACAATTAGTACAAACTTTTATTCTCAGTGAACTGAAAGTAGCTGTATATCTATCCTGACTCTCTTGTGCATACAAATGAATATTTTTATTTTGCTTCCCCCCTCTTTTACCACCACAAAACTGTCTTTTATTTACACTTGTGTGGAGGTAGTAACACATGACTAGGTTGCTCAGCAAGTGATCGCAAACCTTGACCAGACAGGATGTCCATCTCAGGACGGAGGTAACTTGTTGGCTCTGTGCACTGGGTCAAGTCCATTCTACATACATTGGATCAATTTCCTAGCTTCGTGGCTCCCAGCACATCCCCATCTTCTATTTTGTGTTTTCAGAGATGGGTGTTCCACATACAGCAGTTAGAGAAGCTGTATTTAGAGAAGACTTTAAAGGACCTTTTCATAATTGAAACCAGTCTGAAGATTGTAGGTGAATTCAGCAAAATAACCCCAAAGAGTCTAATAGTACTGGGTTATCCAGAGGACTGACAATGTCAGAAGTTGCTGACTTGTGCCTTTTACAGCTCAGCATATTAATATGACTTTACCTTTTATACCTCATTTTTATACTTTTGTACTGGATGGTTAAGACCAAGATAAAGCAAGACCTATATAACAAAAAATGCAACTTTCATATCTGACAAGGTCAGTCAAATCCCTCAGGATTTACCCTGAAACCATGTACTGAATTTTGCAGATCCTTTGTGAGTGTCAGCCATGTAGTTGAGTGCCAGCATTGCTTGACCAAGTCTCTCTCTGTGAAAGCCTGGGAGAACGTTTTCTCTCCATGTGACTCTCCTTAGGTGCACTAAACATCATTGATCATTTTTCTCTGTGACCCATAATCTTCTTGATCAGAAAAATTGGGACACCACTGAATTACAGGATGTTATAGTACAGATCTACTTATGTACTGAGTCCTCACAGACCTTGAAAGGCTAGGGCCAAAATATTGGCTGTTCTTTTTCTCTAATTTCTGTTCTGCAAACGTAAGTTGTTAAACCTCCAGAAGAGAAGCTTAATGATATCATAATCCTATAACATAGACAGTTGAGCTTCATTTCACTATCTGACTATCAAACATCTTAGATAGAACGTGGAACTGGTATTTTCCATCAAGTATTGATATGTTAAACTTGAAATCCCTACAGAGTGTGAAGAAAAAAATAAAAAAAATTTAAAAATAGGAATTAATAATTACATAAAATAAATAAAATTTATTTTTATTTATTTATTTATTTTTGTGGAACCGGGGATTGAACTTAGACCCTTGTGCTTGACAGGGAAGCACTTATTCTGCTGAGCCACCTCCCGGGCCCCTACACAGAAATTTAGAAATCTAAACATATACAGTTTTGTATCAGGACAGTCCTATAACTTTTCTTTCTTGTCTCTTCATTTATTACCCTTTATTTTAAAAACAAACATTTACTTGAAAGACAGTATAGCAGTAATTGATATGACATTAGAAGCAGTATGTATTTAGAAGGCCAGAATGACAGGCATTCCAAGCATGGCTCCACTATTACACATTGCTATCTTCAAGTGTAGCTGCTTAGCTCAGCAGTATCAACATATATAGTTAGTCAGGGTGAGAATCCTACCAATTAACTTCTACTTTCAAAAACCTGCTGAAGATTCTCAGGATCATTGCCTTAACCATGTTGTGCATATAAATGGATGGTTTTACCCCATCATGTTTCATAGCTTTTCTCCTTGCCCTCTCTTTATTATTTAATTCTTAATTCTCACTTTCCTTTTAATTGTGTTTTACCTTTCTGTTTTTATTTCTTCTTTTGAGTTCTTACACTAGGGAGACTATACAATATTTATCCATGTGGGTTTTTAAAAATTTTACTTCTGAGTATATCTTCAAGTGGCATCCACTTAAATAGAGAGGCTTCAGGTCTTATCATTATTTATAGCTGAATAATACTTCATTGTGTAAAAATACCACATCTTTTTCATCCATTCCTCAGGTGACGGGCATTGCTTCCAAGATTTGGCTATCAGAAATTGTGCTGCTATAAACATAGGTACACATATATGGTGTTTTCAGTTTTTCTGGGAAAATTCCTGGTAGAGGGACAGCTGGGATTTCCAGTCCAATTTTTCAAGGAGTCACCACAATGTTTTTTCATAATGGTAGCACCAGTCTACATTTCCATCAACAGTGGAGAAGGATTCCTTATTCCCCAAAGCATCTCCAACATTTGTTGTTGGTTGATTTTTTTATGATAGTCATTCTTTCTGGGGTGAGGTGCTATCTCATGGTTGTTTTAATTTGCATTTCATGGATGGCCAGTGATGTGGAGCATTTTTCAATATATTTATTCGCTGCTACAATTTCATCCTCTGATAGGAGTGTGTTCATCTTAGATTCCCATTTCTGGATTGGGTCTTTAAATTTAGGTCCCTTAATGTTTTTTAGTTCTTTATAAATTCTAGAGAGCAGACTTTGTCTGAGTGCTTATTAGTTAAGACTTTTTCTCAACTTGTGGGTTGTCTTTTTCACTTTGTTGATAATTTCTTTTGACATGCAAAAACTCAGTAAAAGGAGGTCAGAGTTGTTAATTCACTCAAATATTGCTTGTGCAGTTTGATTTTTCTTCATTAACTATTTACCTACTCCTATGTCTTCAAGATTTCCTCCTACTTTATCTTTCAGAGATTTAGTGTTTCTGTTTTAACATTTAGATCTTTATTCCATGTTGACTTTAGTTGAGTGCATGGTGATAGACTATGGTCTAGTTTTAGTTTCTGATGTATAGAGAGCCAGTTTATCAAGCACTCTTTGTTAAAGAGACTGTCTTTCTTCCAGTAAGCATGTTTGGCCCCTTTGTTGATGATAAGGTGGCTGAGTGTGTCTGTAGTTTTACTGCTTCTTCTAATCTATTCTATTGGTCCTCAGGTCTATTTTTTTTGTCATTACATGCTGATTTCATCACAGTGGCTTTGTTGTAAAATTTCAAGTCAGGAATTTCAATGCTTCCTACCTTGTCTTTTTTGCTCTGCCTTAGTTATTATAGGTTTACTCTGTTTACAAGTAAATTTTAGGAATGATTTCTCTAAGTCTGAGAGATGTGTTGGTGGTGTTTTGATAGGATTGCATTTAATCTGTATAGCAATTTTGTGAGTATAGCCATCTTCACAATGTTGGTTCTTCCTATTCAGGAGCAGAGAATATCTTTCCATTTCTGAAATACTCCATGATCTCCTTTTTGAGAGTACTATAATTTTCATTGAATGAATCTTTTACTTTAGTTGGTTTAATCTCAGTTATTTCATTTTCCACAGTGCTACTGTAAAAGGTATTGTTTCTCTAATTTGTCTCAGTGTGTTTGTTATCTGTATAGAGGAATGCTATTGACTTTTGGTAGTAGCTTTGTATCATGCTACGCTACTCAATTTGTCTTAATTCTAGTAGCTTCTTTGGAGTTTTTGGTCTTCCAAGTAGAATATCATGTCATTTACAAACAATGATAATTTAACTTCTTTACCTATCTTTATTCCTTTTATTTCTCTCTCCTGTCTAATGTCTCTGGCTAATGGTTCCAGAACTATATTGAATAGAAGGGGAGATAGAGGACATCTTTGTCTTGTTCCTGATCTGATGTGAGAGTAAAATATATCTGTTTTTTTCTAATTAGAATTATATTTGCAGTTGGATTGTTATAGATAGGTATCATCAGATTGAGGTACAGGCCACCTACTCCAATTTTCTGTGGGAGTTTGAACATGAAAGAGTGTTGGACTTTGTCAGAAGCCTGTTCTGCATCCATTGAGATGATCATGTGGTTTTTAGATTTGGCTCTATTGATATTGTGCACTACATTTATAGATTCGTGTATGTTGAACCATCCTTGCATCCCTATGATGAATCCTACTTGATCATGGTTTATAATCTTCTTAATGATTTTCTGTATTCTATTTGGTAAGACTTTGTGGAGGAGTTTTTTTTATGGAGGATTTTTGCATTTGTGTTCATAAGGGTGATTGGCCTGAAGTTCTCTTTTTTGTTGCATCTTTCTCTGGTTTTGGTATCAGTATGATATTTGTCTCCAGGAATGATATTGGCAGAATTATTTTCTTTTCAATTTCATGGAAAACTTTGAGTTAGTTATAGCCTTATGAATTTTATTTAATCTTTCAAGGAACCAGCTTTTTGATTCATTAATTCTTTGTATTGTTTTCTTAATCCCAATTGAATTAATTTCTGCTCTAATCTTTATAATGCCCTCCTATCTCTGGAATTTGGGTTTCAGTTGCTCTTCTTTATCTAGATGTTTGAGGTGCAACATTAGAGTATTTATTTTTCCAGTTCCATGTTCCTAATGTGTCATTTCACAGCTATGAATTTCCCTCTAAAAACTGCTTTCGTTGCATTCCATAAATTCTGTTAAGTTTTGCTTGAATTTTCATTGAATTGTAGAATTTATTTAATTTCTTGTTTAATTTAACCTACAACCCATTGGTTACTGAGGAGGGTGCTACCTAATTTTCATGTATTTATGGGGTTTTTCTGGTTTCTCTTGTCTTATTTCCAGCTTCATTGCATGGAGGCCAGATAATATGCATGAGATAATTTCTGTTTTCTTGCACAGACTTAATCATGACCTGTGGATGAATTTGTGGTCTATTTTAGAAAATGTTCCTTGTGCCGCTTAAAAAACGTGTATTTAGATGTGTATGGATATAACATTCTTTATGTGTCCACCAAGTCCATTTGTTCCAATTTCTGAATCAGTTCTACTACTGCTTTACTAATTTTTTGTATGCTTGACCTATGTTTTTGGGATAAGATTATGTTAAGGTCTCTTGATAAAACTATGGTATTGGATATTAGACTTTTCATGAGCATTAAGATTTAGGAATACCTCATTAATCCCCTAAGTTCATATTTCTCACTGAGGTTACTGTCCCTCTCATCTGTCTACATTATGCCTGTACTATCTTGAATTTGTACAGCTGTGAGAATAAGAAAGTTATCAAGGTTGAGGTTCTGATCATGAGGTCATCGTGCGTTCAGTATATTTTGCTTTCTTTTTTACTGGAGTGTTTTAATGCAGTCTTGGAAAGAATAACTTGGAACCTCATTAAAAGTGGACAATATAAATTATCTGCTTTCTCCAACCTTGCCTCTTAGTATTCCATATCTGATAAATAAAATAAACTGTAGCCATCAAAAATAATTTTGTTTTATATAGTTGTGTGCTCCCGTGTTTGGTGCATACATATATATGAGTTTAACTTTTCCTTGTGCATTTGTCCCACTTGGAGTATGTTGTGGCCCTCTTTTATTTTTTTGATCATTCTTTTTTTGGAGTTTAGACTCTGTGGGCAGGATTGCTACCCCTGCATTTTTCTGAGGTGTTGGGTCATATAGTACTGTTTTCAATCCTTTGACTTTCAGCCTATGAATTTTCTTCTTAGTTAAGGTGTTTCTTGTATACAGCATATTGTTGGATATTGCTTCCTAATCCACTCTGGCTGGCTGTCTACTTCTTTTAATTGGTGAATTGAGTCCATTTACATTGGTGTTTATAATTGAGATGTATTGACTTATGATTGACATGTTATTTACCTGCTGTTGTATACCCACTTTTCTCCTGTTTTCAGTTGTTTGCCCTATTTGTGGGTTCTTTTTGTTCTCATTTGTGAAGCTGTAGTCATTTTGGTCCCTCTCTAGAATACCTTTTAGTAGTTTGAGTAGTTGGCTTTGTCATCATGAAACACTTTAGTTGTTCTTTGTTGTGGAAGTATTTCTCTTCCCCATCAAACTTGAGAGAGTTTTGCAAGGTATTATCAGTCTGGGCTGGAATTTGTTTTCACAGAGGATTTGAAGTACTCTGCTCCATGTTCTTCTTGGTCTCATGGTTTGTGAAGAGAAGTCAGCCATAATTCTGATGGGTTTTCTTTTAAGTGTGATCTGTTTCTTTTCTCTTGAGGCTTTTAGTATATTTTTCTTGTGCTGGATATCTGGGATCTTGACTATTATATGGCTTGGTGTGTTTTTAAATGGGTTAATGTTATTTGGAGTTCTGTATATGTTGGTTAGTCGAATGTCAGATTATTTTCTTATATTTGGGAAATTTTTCTGCTGTTACTTCTGTCCATATTCTTTTATATCATTTTTATTTACTCTTTTGTTTCTCCTTAATGCTTATTGGTCTTATACTCATCTTTATATCATCTGGAAGATGTTGAGTTATATATATGCATCCTAGTTATTTTTAAGAGATCTTTCCTTATGTTTTCACTAGCTGTGCAATGGTGTCTTCAAGATCTGAAACTCTATCTTCACTTTCATTCAAGTTGTTTTGTCAGCTTTTCAATGAGGTTTAAATTTCTTGTATATCTCTTTGAATGTGCTTCAGGCATTCCATTTATTTTATCTGTTGCCCATTCAAGGGTTCCATTATTTTGCTATTGTCCTCTATTTTTGTATCAGTGTCTTTAGAAACACTTAATAATTGTTGCATTATATTTATCATTTGTTTTGTACTTCAGAGATTATTTTTAATCTGATTTCCTCTCTACTATTCTGTATTTTCTTTTTACTTTAGATGCTATTATTATTAGTCATTTCCAATGTGTGATTTCCAATTTCTTCTATCCTGGTGTCTCCTGAATTTTTTTTGGGTAGGCTCGGGTCCTGAGGATGAATTTTGCTCTTTCCTTTTGTCATTTTGTATAGCACTGTCCTCTGACCTTTGGCATAGAGCTCTGGTGCATTTATTACCTTAGCAGGTATCAATATTGTTACCAGGGAGAAATTCTGTTAAGGCAGTCACAGTTTTATATTTAGAGAACTATAATTAGCAACACTAATAATGGTTAGGGAGACGTAGCAGGTGACAAACTTTTGTATCTAATAGGTTTACCTTTTAGACCCTAAGAACAAACATAATGGCTGTATAATTGAGCAGATATTAGATTGGGAATTTGTATTTAACTTAGCCCTAAGTTCTATCTGATCACCTCCTGTTTTGTACTGGTATTCTTTCAGGCAGATAGTTCACTCAAGTTACCTGTTTCCCCTCTCTCAATCAAGAGAGAAAGAGAGAAGGTGCTCTCATAGATCTGCATCTAGCAAAGTGTCTCGGCTCACAAGGTTTAGATGTACCAAGTTCAAACTCATCCAGGTGGACTTGGCTTGGGAACGTTTGCTATGCTCTGTTTCTTCCTGCTGCAGCCCATGGAAGTGGACCCACTGTACCCTTTTGGCAATATGTTATGCTCCTTGATTAGTTGGGTGGATCTTACCCCTTGCCTCTGTGCAGGGAGTTCTGCTGGAGGGTTTAACACCAGGCCTGTCTGATGGAGGACATTCAGGTGAGCGCCCAGAATATTCCACTTACACACCTGGCCTGGGGAGTGGGTAAGGTAGAATGAGCAGGTGTGGAAGTTCTTACTCACAGTCCAGGCCTGGGGCATGAGGTAGAATCAGTGGCTCAGAAGTTCCTATTCATAGGTGGGGCCTGAAGTGTGGCTGATTTAGAATCTGGTGGGTGTGGAAGGTCTCACTCACACGCCAGGATCTGTTCCCTATTTCCATCTTTGTTTCTGATTTTTGTTCTTGCTTTTGTTTTTATGATTCAAAATAACATTAAATTACATTTTGAAAAAAATCTTAAAATAGCCAGAGACCACGAAAAATCAATCCAACCACTTGATGGCTCAAAGAAGAATAACATAAAAGTGGGTGGGGTCAGTGAGAGCATTGGAGACAGCGCAAATGCTATAAAAATTTCTTCACAGAAATAATGGCTGGAAACTTCCCAAGCACGGATAGCGAATTTCATATACAAGCAGATGAAGCATGTAGAATGCCAAACAGCCATAACCAAAATAAAACTACACCAATACATATAACAATCAAGATTCCAGACATTCAGCATAAGAACAGAATATTAAGAATAGTTAAGGGAAAGAAACACATAAACTGTAAGAGACAGTCCATCAGAATCATAGCAGACCTGCCAACACAAATATGCAAGTCAAGAAGAGCTTTCAGTAGAGTATTTCAAGTCCTGAAAGAAAACAACTTTCAATGAAGATTTTTGTACCTTGGAGCACTATCTTTCATAATTAATGGCAAATAAGACATTTTGATGACAAAGAACTACTGAAGAGATTTGTGACCAACAAATCAGACATAAAAAGAGTACTGAAAGACATTCTGGAGAGAGATAAAAGTGACCATAATTCCAAGAACAACAGAAAGAAACCACCATGAATGGCAAGCAATTAAATGGAGAAAAAGCAAGGAACCAATAGCAAGAAAATATCATGGCAGAAATAAGACAATACATATCAGTTCTAACCCATCAATGTAATTCACCAATCAAAAACAAACAAACAAAAAAAGAAAACAGACCAGTCTAGTAGATCAAGAAACAAAATCCAATATTATTCCATATACAATAAACACATATAATGCAAAAGGTAATACACATACTGAAAGTAAAAGGATGAAATAAAGTCTCCCATAAAAGAGGAACCCAGAAAAATCAGGAGTAGCTATGCACTTTGCAGAAAAGGAGTTTCCAATCAAGAATGATCAAAAGAGATAAAGAAGGTTAGTACGTACTTATTAGGGGAAAACTTAAGGAAGATGTTGCATATCGTAATATGTGTGCATCAAATACGGGAGCAGACAGCTAAGAAAATTACTAAGATATGAAAAACTAAATAGGCAATGATACAGTTGTAATGAGAGACCTCAATACCCATTTTCATAAGGAAATAAATCAATTAGACAAAAAAATCAGCAAAGAAATGTCAAAACTGAACCAATGGACTTAGTATATATTTTCAGAATGTTCCACACAACAACATCAGAATATACACTCTTCTCAGCTGCACAATAGACAAGATAGTAGTCTACAAATATCATTAAGAAAATGAAAAGGAATTGAAATTATCCAATAAGTGTCATCTGACTATAGTGTGATGAAATTGGAAATTATTGACAAAAGTCCAAAAACTCGATAAACACATGAAAATTAAATAGCACACTTCTAAACAACCAAAAGGTCACAGGTGAAATAAAGGAAGAACATAATATTTATAAATAAACAAGTTGCAGACACAACCTCATTTAATGGAACACAATGACAACAATCTTTATTTATTTTTTTATTTTATTGAAGAATAAACAGCTATGTGATAGTTTCAAGACAAATTAACAGGACAGATTCGATAAATTAATACATTGCACACTGTTTTCATGTTTTGGTATAGTACAAGGTGTATACATAATATTATACTTACAGACATTATTATAGCAGATGTCTCTAATCAATGAATAAAGAGATTATAGCTGTTTACTTATCTTCTTTTTTATACATGAATTATATCACAGATTCAATAATTAATGCTTTCTACCTTGTTATTTTCCTAGTGGTTGTCCATAGTACTAGAAGCCAATATAACATATTGTCCAACCACTATTAGTGCAAATCTTGCTTCTCATAGAATTATGCAGAAGCACGGCATATTTATCCTAACTGTACTATTTATACACACACATCATGATTCTTCCTTTGTATACCCATTTTTTTGTCTGGACCTGTCAAAGATGGGCACTCCATTGTCACTAAACCAATTTAGGTGCCTGAATTCGGAGACACAATCCAACACAGTCCAGTATTCCACAATAATAGTGAATTATCTGAAGAAGTTATTGACTGTAGCCATTTACAGATCAACATTATATGGCCCCATGTTGTATACCTCATTTTTATAATTTGCTGCTGGATGGTTAAGACCGAGATTGATCAAGACCTATATACCAAAAGATATAGCTTTTGTTTCTGATGAAGTCCCCTCAGGGTTTGTCTTGTAATCCCGTTCCTTACTCTGTAGATCCTTTGCCTGTGTCATCTATGTGGATGAGTCATGGCCAATGCTTGATCAGTTTGCTCTCTGTGAGAGACTGAGAGAAAGTTTTCTCTCCATGTGACTCGCCCCAAGAACACTATAGATCATAAGTCTCTTTCCTCTGTGGCTCCATAATCTCCTTGATCAGAAAATTTGGGGCACAAGTGAGTTTCATGATGTTATAGTACAGGTTCACCTATGTCCTGAGTCTTCGCTGACCTTGAAAGGCTAGGGCCAAAATGTTGGCTGACCTTGTGGCTCTTCTTTTTCTCCAATTTTGATCTGTGAACTTCTGGATAGTTGTTAACCATCCAGAAGAAAAGCTGATTAGTACCCTGCGGCGTATGCAGTTCAGTTTGCCCTATAAGATTCAGTTCTTTTTAGTTGTACATTTCTCTGTGTATTTCTTCTTTTGACTTCTTTTTTTTTCATTTATTTTTATTTTATTAAAATAAAAATGTCAATCATACAGTTTCAAGACACCTTAACCATACAGATTCGATGAATTAATACATTGCAAACTGTTTTCATAACGTTTTGGTATTGTACAAGGTGCATACATGATATTATATTTACAGATATTATTTTAGCAGATATCTCTTATCAGTGAATTAAGAGTGTAGTTGCTTACTTATCTTATTTTTTTATACCTGAATTATATCAAAAA